>ARYC01000172.1:0-23948 GCA_000711775.1 Oxytricha trifallax | reverse complement strand
AAAATAGTTATTATATATTAAATGGCTTTGACTTCATTCTCTCCATCTCCTTCTCCTGTATTTTCCTCTGCATTTCCTCTAATTTCTTGCGTTTCTCCTCTTCCTTCTTGAAAGCTTCCTCCTCCAACTATCTCATCTTCTCCTCCTCGTCTTTATATCTGCGTTCTTATTCCAATTTCTGCTATTAAATCTTCTTTTGTTCTCTTTCTTTCCTCTCTTCCTGCAGTCTCTTAACCAGTTACTTGGAATCTTACACTTATTTTTACTATATTAATCAGTTATATTTATAGAAAAATGATGAACTTGAACTTACAAATTCCTCTTTATCAACCTTTTAGCTGGTTTATTAGGCCATATTTTATACTTCTCTAACTGAAGAAACTAAACCTAATTTCTACTCTATTAATCTATCGTCTTCAGGGTTTAAAACTGCTTGTGCTATCATTTCCTTGTTTTCTTCTATCAGTTTCATTTTTTAGTCCTAAATTCAAGTTATTTATATAAATTCCTCATTATGATAAGTTGAAATATACTATAGAATCTAACTTTGCGGATTATTATCAATAGAAAATTGAGATTAAAATAGCTTTAGTTTTGAGTATTTTTGTAACTTACATATTCTTTTTTATTAATGATTCCCTCCAACATAGCAGTATTGAGGTTAAATTCAATTTCTTATCTTCGCATTTAAGCTTTGAATTTAGCTACTTCCATTCTCACAAGGTGTGGTTGTGGTTCCTGAAAAAAAATTAGTAAATTATTCGTATAAATAATTTTTGATAATTTTACTTACGTGATGTACTTGCAATTTTCCATGAGAAATTTCTGATATAGTGCTATTATTTACTTTAAACACCTCGTCATGTAGTATCTATAAATCAAGATTATATAAAATAGACTTGTATAATTTACTGTATTCAAATCTTGATCTACAGGTCCGAGGGAGTTCATGATTGATTTCAATTTATCCAGGGTTTTATTGTTAAAGTCTAGTCGTTGATTGTGATTATTATGATCTTTAAGAACTAATGCCATTTTGTGATAAAAATAAAGTGCAAAATATTACAATTAAAATTAATTAATTTTAATTTCTGACTAATTTTACTTTTATGTGACTCTATTATGGATATATCAATGAAATTATGTGATATTTTAAATCATATTAATAAATCTATATTATAATAAAGTTTTTTTGTCATTCTTATCCGGGAATGTAGGGTTAAGAGCAGGCTTCTTTTACATCTCCTTAGTAGCTTGCTTTTTATATATGGTTTAAAAAATCATCAAATAAACACACTGGCAATTTACTGTCTACCTTCAATGCTTTCTTACCACTTGATTACAATTTATAAATTTATTCATGAAAATTTACACTAAATTAATTTAAAAACAAATTTAATACAAAAATAATTTATAAACTTGATTGGTTAGAATTGACATTCTATTCACAAGTATCAAACCTCAAGGGATTGTTATTATAAAGAGAATGAACTTTAAAGCATTTCCTCTTTTCATCTGCAGATGTAGTTTTATCATTTAAACAATCTTCATTGTATCTCAACTCGTAAGTAAATAATTATACACATTCAATCGATTGAAATGGAAATACTAAAATAGAAAAGTAAAAGAACTGCCGTAAGGGACATCAACGAGAATGTAGTTGAGTGGGTTGAGGAATGGCATGGCGTTGGCGGGAGTGTCATCGTGGGCCGAGTAGAAGAAGAACCTCAGGGAGTCCCGAGTGTCCTCCCCATTTATCAGCTGGCTCATCATCTTCTTCATAGCCTCTATGGGCTTCGAGAATTACTTAGTCATGAATAGCTGCCTCCCTTTTTCTTAAAATAAATACATTTTATTTATTCATTCAAATAATAGTAAAATTTCACCACATGGTATAGACAAAGAGTCTCTTTGCAACGTTCTTAAGTAATATATCTCAGTAGGAGTGAAATTGAATCTTCTGATATCTCCTTAAAAATCCTCACATCTAAACTTATCACTAATATGTGATTTAAATATAAATTTTCAATTGCCATATTCCTTAACTAACATGAATTATATAAATTCACCATAGCTGCTCAAATCTGGGAAACCAAAATTTTAAACTTATTAGTCAGTTAAGTTAAAAGCTTTCTATATGGGTTCTTTTAAAACTTCAAGATAATCAGCTGAAACTTCTGTATATGCAGTTGGATCTGGTTCATTGTGTAAAATAATAATTTTAATGAATAAACAATGTGTACTTTCCGTTGATTAGCCCATTGACACCCTGCAAATATAGTATCGTCATTGAAATTTTGCTCTAAATAGCTGAAGATTGGAATCATTTAAAACCCATCAATTGTCCCTGAAATATCAAAACTAAGACTATTCTCAATTTCTTTAAGATTTCTTATTTTTAATCTCGGCTTACCTTTACCTTATTTTAAGCTTCTAATTTCTCCAGATGTCAAAAATACCAGAATTATTTATAGATTGAAATTCACATATTACAAACGAATAACTTTTAAATTTAAGTCAAAATAGAGAGATTGGGTTTAGTAGTTTATTATTTCGTTTCTCCTAGGTTTTTGTTGATTGGTGGGTAAAATCCCATAAGCTCTGAATATCCACTTTATAGAGTTCTTAGAACATCAGAGGACTCAAAATCCTCTAAATTTCTTTTTATTTCATAAAAAGAAATGTTTCAAATAATTACTCCATTTTTTTCTAAGTGTTTAATATAAAGGTGATTGATATTCTATCATTAATCATAAATTGATTATATATTATTTTATGTTAAGACTACACATAAATTTGATTTGGGTTGTAAGTTTCATCAAGAAGTTATTCCTGTACTATATATTTAAACCTATTATTCATTCCCTGCAGTAATCTTTATCTCATTCCTTACTAAGTTAGCTTTATAATTTTATGTTAATTTAAACTTATTTAATTACCATTTATTCATATATTTTTGAGCATTCCAGGGGAAACTGGAAACTTCCCAGGGTCCACTCCTCCTGATGCTCTAGCTCCATGTCTTGTAATTTGGTATACAAAACCAAGTTTATCTATGGTAATATTTATAATTTTAAATTAATTAATTTATATATAATTTAGTGTTGCTAAATTAAATTATCCTTGGCAGTGACCAAATTGAAACTCCTAGAAATAAACGCAATTATCAAGAGCTTAGCTAAGATTTAATATCTTTGACATATTTTATATCTTAAAATCATTCTTTCAAAATTAAATTTATTAATTTGTTGATTCTTTACAATTTAAATATCATTACAAACTAAAATACATATAAATTTAAGCATTTGGAATTCAATAAAAAATATAAATATTTAATATTTTTATTATTGATTTCTATCACCTATTTATTTGATGCTAATTCATTTAGATATCATTCTACTCCTATTAAAATTAAAATAAGTTAAAATAATTACAGCTTTTCAGTTTTATACGTATTTATTTAGAAATTTTCAAGAATAGAATTGTTTTATTATATACTTATTACTAATTTCTATTGTGATTACCGTAAGGGATATCAACGAGAATGTAGTTGAGTGGGTTGAGGAATGGCATGGCGTTGGCGGGCGTGTCATCGTGGGCTGAGTAGAAGAATAACTTCAGGGAGTCCCGAGTGTCCTCTTCATTTATCAGTTGGCTCACCATCTTCTTCATAGCCTCCAGGGGCTTCGAGAATTACTTTGTCATGAATAGCTGCCTCCCTTTTTCTTAAAATATTTTTTCCATTTCCCAACGAGGAAATTTTAAAATTTAGAAAGTATAATTAGTATTTTTCACTCGCTGGCATGGCAAGTGAGTCCCTCTACATAGTTCTCAAATAGTATACTTCCGTTGAAGTAAAGTTATTTCTTCTCTTATCACCCTCAAAATCTTCACATCTAAATTTGTCACCATAAATTAATTACATATTGATACTTTCATGAAACTTAGCATTATACCATTATAATCATATTACCATAGCCAGATAACTCTGAAAAAGTAAGATTTTAAGCTTTCTTATCACTTATATTAAATGCTTTTTATAAAGGTTCTCTCAATATCTCTAGGTAATCCCCTAAAACATCCGCATATGTAGCTGGATCTTTCTTATTTTAATAATTCTAAATAAATAAGCTGTGTAAAAGAATTTTCTGTATAAAAAATGAAATATAAATATTTTTAATTTTAGTATTTATTGTGAGCCTTAGATTGACTAGCCCATTAACACCCCTTAAAAGCAATATCATCATCATAGTTAGCATCAATGAAATTAAAGACGGGTATCATCTAGTAACCATCAACAATTGAATTCAGGCCGAGTTATTCTTTCATTTAATTATAGTTTCTGATTTTTAAGTGAGGCATGCCTTTTCCTGATTTCAAACTTAATACTTCTCTTGGTGTCATTATATTAACTTAATGGTATTAGTTATAAGAATAAACCTTTGAAGAATAGATTTTTTATATGATATGTGCGGTGTCATAACTGAATATGATGCTTAATTTCCATCAGATTCCATTTTGTTTGTAGTAAGTGGAGGGTACAAACCCATTAACTCTGCATATCCACTCTATATAGTCCTGAACACATCATCAGATCTGACTAACATCTAATTAGGATTGTAAGTCTAATCTAGCAGTTATTCCTGTACTATGTATTTGAATCTATTGTCCATACCTTGCAGAAGCCTTTGTCTCATGCCTTATTCTGTTAGCATTAAATTGAATTAAAATATTAATCAGATTTTATTTAATTGTAATTATTGATATAAGCATTCCAGGATTAACTCTAAACTTACCTGGGTCTTCTCCACTTGATGCTCTTGCACCATGTCTTGTTATTTAGTACACAAATGCAAGCTTATCTTTAATAAATTATGAATTCTTTCCAAAATTATTGTCAAAAATTAGGAATAAAGAAGTTTATCTTTTGATTGTGATACATCAATAATCATCATTCCAAAAACCAAGAGCATCATAAAATTCAGTTTAGAACATTGAAGTTTAGTAAAAACCTAATTCAGGTGATATTATATCATATTTTCTTCGTTTTTTCCCTTAAAACTTATATAATAATTATTTAAATAAATATCTTTTAAAATTCATCATATTATTTCATCTATTCATTGAATATCATAGTAAATTAAATTATATTTTAATATTGTATAAAGAACCAGACGATTCTCTAAGCTTCGATATGTTCTGTTAGAATGTGCAATCGAAATCTTGTGAGCAGACAGAAGTCCTTCCATTATTTACACCTTCTAAAAATGAGCGAAATATTTCTTCGAAAAATGTTATATTGCATTAATTTTTATAATAACATAAAAGATATATTAAATGTTATTTTGGAAATTATTTATATTTGGATTAAAAATGTGCATGTAATCTATATTTATTTAGCATAAATAATAATTATAATTTAAAATTAAGTAAATTATTCGAAAACAATTAACATTTTACGATAATTTAAGGCCTGGAGAGCTCGCCAGGCACAGGAAAAATCGTACTAGGGAGGAGTTAGATTTACTGACTTTTACTTATAGCTTTAAAATTAAAATTTTCTTTAATAAAATAGGTCTTTTTACGTTTTTTAAACATGAAATAATATTGATTAGAAATTTTCAATGCATTTCAATTACTTTAAGTTTTAAAAGATATTTTTTATCAGAAAATTAACTAATTAATTTAATTTCTTCTTTAAATTCAAAGTTATTATTAATATTTAGGATAATAAATTTTCATCTACAACCATAAAACAAATAAATTGTCTTTATAATTCTATATTAAAAATAGACTTCCTTTAAAAGAATGAGAAATAACTTATTATGAATCTCATTTTTTCTTTGTTATTTTATAGATTTACATGTGATTAATTTCTAAAACTCTAATATATTTAATATAAATCTGAAATAATAATTGTTAAAATTTATCATAGCGAAGCAATACAATCTATAAATCAGGAAGATTTAACCCCCTATTCGTACTAAATAATAAATAGGGGAAAAAATATTAAGTTGACAAATATTAACGACAAAAATCAAAAAGTTCTCACTTTTGTCTTGTAAAAAATCAACATCAAGTTCATTTCTTATAAAAATAATAAACAATTTATTTAGTCCATAATAAATATTATACTTTTAAAAGCAATCATATTAAATAAAATAGAGTTTATAAATAAAAATTTGTAATTATATCAACTAAAAAAGTGAAGACATTCATTATTAATGAAAATGCTGTTTATCATATAAAAATAATGTATTTTAAAGCAATCATATCATTTAATTATAAAAATAATTGCAATCTAATTTAAAATAATGTGAGAGGGTGTACTTATTTTTAATATTTAAAGAACTTATGTTTCTTATACTTTAGTAGTTATTATCAATTTAATCAAGGACATTTTTTTATCCATAAAGAAATACTATATAGTTTAATCAGCATGATTTTAAAGAAAACTTTATCTACAAGAAAATGATTTACAGAACTATAAGTATACTTAATACAAGAAAGGTTCAAGTTTCTGGTATGTAGTTTCCGATGGGTAATTCAACAAGAATTTCAGTAAAGTCAAAGTGACTAAGTTAAGGAAGCAAAGGTTCTGATCAGTATAATTCAATGAAAACTTTATGTGACAGTATTTATTCTCGCAAAGATTAAGTTTTCTTAAAAATCATGCTAAATATTTGCATATAATGAATTATGAACATAATTATTTTTCATTTCTTGGAGAAATAATTCACTCTTAACCCTCGTTTACAAATAATTTATAGAGAAATAATTAAAATTATAAATAATAAAATTAATTATTTTATAATTAAATTGGTCAAGCGAGAAGATGGAAGAGATTGCCAAAATTATGGATTTAAAAATTTCCCAAGTTTACAAATGGAATTGGGAGCGAAGAATGGCCATCAAGAAATACCATGAATAGGGAATCTCAATCAGCTCAAATTTCTTCAAGATTATAATTTTTATTTAATTTTATTGAACTCTATGAAAAATATACATAATCATAGATTTTTGAAGTTGTCAAAGAAAGTAAAAATTAGATCAGGGATTTTTTAAATAATAAATAAAAACAACGTTTTATTGATAAAATCACATAATTTATTGCATATTTTTAGGAAATAAAAATTTCTATAAAAAATTCTGAGAAGATGAACTGCAAAGCTCCCAAATGAAAGAATTCAATCAAAATATAATAAAAAGTATTTATAATTTTAATTTTATCATTAAAACCATAAAACCATCAAGCATAATATTACTATTAAGCTCAAACATAATTGTTCTATACAAACTATAATTTAACTTCATTTATGGGTTGCATATTTAATTCAGGATATGGGCTATTAAACTTATTAACTTAGGAATTTATCATTTAATTGAATTGCAAAAATTGAAGTGAATCAGAGAATTTATAGCATTGTATAAGTTATCAATGTAAAATTTAGTCAATTACTTATACTTAATTTGCTTTTTAAAAGACTTCTTAAATATGAATAATTGGATATTAATTAATTAAATAAATTGTCGAAACTTTTTAGAAATGAGATCTTTTCTAGCAAAAATAATAATAGTCAGAATTTATTATTCACAAATTCGCTATAAAACTTTAATCATATTACTTTTGATGATTATATATTCCTGGTTGGTTTAATCCCCAGTATTAATTTCTGTAAAGCATTAAATAATAATAATAATAATAATATTACTTTTGATTTTAATTTGATTTAAAATTCTTTAGGAAATATGAGAAATATTCATTTTAATATATTTTAAATTCTATTAACTTATACGCTTATATATAATGGTATAATTATATTCTTAAAAATATAGAAAACTATTCAAAAGCACTCACCGAATTGATAAATGTCATAAAATGATTATTTATAAAATTGCTGTGCCAACTCACTAGAGAGATTTCTAAGAGATGGACTTCAGGCATTTCCAACAATAATTAAGGACCCCTATTAAACATTAAGAACTGATGGGTGATATTAGGTCTATGAAGTTATTAAGTGTTGTAAATAGTAGTTTAAGTGATTTTAATTAGTGATATAAATACCAACCTAACGTTCATAATTTGAAATATTCTTAAATATATGAAATATTTTAGGAATAATAATTATGAACAAATTTTATTATAAAGTTAGAGAAAAAATATAATAATTTATTTCATATCCTTACAGAAAGGTCTCTGTCTCAAAATATTATTTTAAAATCTCAAAATGACCTCTCTAGGGGGAAATGCTGCCCTATTTCAAATTACGCTTTCAAAACCGATCTATATAAGCTCAATCGAAGAAGATCCTATATTTATAAATTAAGATTTAATAAACCATGTGTATGGAAACTGATTTTTTTATCTAAAATTTGATTAATCAATGTAATTTGATAAATTAATATAAAATAAGTTTATGTTCAATCAAAACGACAGGAACGAAAAATATAACAATTTCCAAGATCTCCACGAAAATAATTTCGAAAACTTAAATCTAGGTGGATTTTTAAATTTTATAAATCAACCTTGATTCATCTAAAGGATTTAATTTGGATGTCCATTTGGATTAAGAGAAAAATTAACTCGATCAGGCAGATCTGAAAACTAAAAAAATTATATAGTATTTAATTTATTTTTAACTGAAAAATTTTTCTATCATTTAAAATAGAGACATTAAAAGATTGTATAACATTTTACAGAGATTATTAGATAATCGTCTTGGAGCAACTCTGTAGCGCTTTCAGCACGCTGAGATATCCCCATGACATTTTCAAAGAGTTTTGAAATAATTTTCGAACGATCTTCCTCAGCTTTCAGATCTATGTAAACTTTATTTAATCAATTTAAATTATATAAAATAAAACATAGGTTGACTTAATAGTGGTAAAACATGTCGAAATCGTCTAATCCACCTAGATTTATATTCAAATTAATTTTAATACATTGGAATATTTCCAAAATCAAATTAAAATAAAATTTATTAAATAAGTTACATTAAGAAAATTGAAAAAAATAAAATAGGATATATTGAATTTTTTTTCTTTTAAAAGTTTATAGAGGGTATTAAAAATGTAATTTCAATAATAAAATTCTACATAATAGTTTACATAAGAAATGTAAACAATTGCAAGATAAAATATTATGCAAAGAATAGTATCTATTTCACAAATTTCATTTTTATTTACAAATTATCTTTGTATTTTTTATTTAAAAAATATATAAAGGAAGATCAATTAGTTTTTATTGATAAAATTATATTTTGAAATCTTTAATTTTATTTTTAACTATTTTTTACTTTTTTGATAATAAAATAAAACTTTAAATATAACTTTTTGTAATATTAATCTTTACTTTTATTGAGTGTATTTGGTTTATTGAAACATTTCTCTCTAAATTTCACAATTATAAAAAACCATTCCTGTTAAATTCTTAATATAAGGAAGTGGTGGAGGTGCTTAGAGCGTTCCTTATCCTTTCCATTTTTATAAATATAAAAATATAAATAAATTAATATCACATTTAAATATTAAGAATATTAACTATCACTGTAATACTCATCGAGAGACAACCTTTTGAAACGTTGTCTCGAGATACAACGTTTTAAAAGGTTGTCTCTCGATCATTTTTTAATATATATTAACATTTCATATTTAAATTCTTTTAATCTAAATGGAATTAACTTAGATCAAAAATGATTTAGAATAATGATCTATTTTGTTATTTAAACTATATTTTCCCCATTAATACAATTAAAGACTCAATAAAAGGCACCCTAAAAATCCATAAGGATTTATGCTTAGTTCCTTAAGGAATTGAATATATTTGCAGAGATTATTACTAAATTATATAAAACCTTAATTAGCTCATATTAATCACAAGTTAAAGTATCATTATATATAACCATAATATAGTTAAATCGACAAAATCTCAATATAATGAGTCGAGAGACAACCTTTTTAAACGTTGTCTCTCGTTCATTTTTACAGATAATTTTTCTACAACAATAACTCTAGCTACTATCATGATTATGAATATATTAAGCTATCAAAATTTCATATGATTTGGATGCTTATAAATGTTACTCATATTGTATGTTATCAATTTTTGGTAACTCAAAATTAAATATCTATGAATTAATGATACTGATAAATTCTTACCATAATATAATCGAATTATTTTAGAAAAAGTCTGCATCTTAGAAGTAATAATAATTATTAAATTGAATATTTTGATGTTACTATAATTTAGTATTTTTTTGGAAAATTATAATATAATATTATAATTTAATAATTTTTAAGATAATTTTATTTATATTCATGGGCAATAATTCATATAAATATTAAAATTATATGTTAAAAATTAATATTAATTATCTGTATTAAACTTGAACTTTGATTGGTAATAATAATAAATAATAGAAATATTATCATCAATAAAAAATAGATTAAAGAGATTTATAATTCTGTTATATAATATTTTTAATTAGTGAGGTAAAAACATTATTTTTATAATTGAGAACTCATAGGATTAATTAATTAAATATATTAAATATAATTAGAATTATTATTGTTTTTTTCAGATTTTATTTAAATATAATATTAGTTATAAACATTTTTTGATTTATTTTTAATTTTTTATATCATAGAGAAATATAACACATAATTAAGGCTCAAAAGAAATAGAGGATTTAAGTATATAATATTAATAATCATAAAGATAAATTTTATTAAAATTATAATAAATAATATAATAATGTGTTCATAAGTGCGTATTGTAAAATTCTTAATTTAATTAAATGTATAATATATACTACTTAAATTATTTTAAACATAAATTTATTATTCCTGACTTATATATGATATGGAAAATTATGTTTAGTTATTAATTATCATTAAGTTTATGACTTACTTTATATTTTTCTTAAATCTTGCCATTTTTTAATACATATATAGGTATTTGTTCTAACCGAGATACCCTCCCCCCCCACTCCCCACATCCTAAACCGAGATACCCCTCCCCATACACCCCTCCCCACCCCAACCTATTTTATAATAATATAATATAATAATTTATAAAATCTTTTATAAATGAGAATTTTATAAATTAATCATTGTTATTAATTTAAATATAATTAAAATTATTAAGCTTTAATTATAAATAAAAATAATTATTCAATCAATAATTTTTAAAATTCTCATTTATAAAAGATTTAATAAATTATTATAATTATTTAATCAACAATTTTTAAAATTCTCATTTATAAAAGATTTTATAAATTATTAAATTATTTTTTTATTGTGCAATAGGTTGGGGATGGGGAGGGGGTATGGGATTGATTTCGATTAAGGGTGGGGAGGGCGTGGGAAGGGGTATCTCGGTTAGAACAGGTATTAAAATGATATGAACTTTGATTGTTAAAATTATTTCTCAATGTCTAAAAAATTAGAAAAAATATCATTTACTATCGCTTATTTTTAAAAACTAATTTTTATTCTTTATTATGATTTAGAAATAATTACAATTCAAATTACAATTGGAATACTTTAAAATTTATGTTTAAAAATATTTAAAATTTATTTAAGTATGTTTTTAATATTTTTGTAATGTAAAATTTGTTTTACCATTTCAAATCTTTTTCTAAGTTACAAATATTTTAAATTCAGCATTTTACGATGACTTTTATGATCATGCTTATTTAGATTGCTGTAATTTTTTTCATTTATAAATGATAAAGAATTAATTAATTTACGAATAATTTAAGTTTTTAATGTATTTCTTATTATATTTTAATTTAAGGTATTAATGAAAAGTAATTGCATTTTATTTTAATTTTAAGAAGAATTTGGAGAGTTAACTATATAAAAAATTCTTCTAAAATCAAAGAGTATATCATCTTTTTGAGAATTTCTTATGAGAATTTATTCATTAAAGAAAGATTAAATATGCGTTAATACTTATTAGTTTCCATTAAAATATTGCCATGCAATTTAATAAATATTTTATAATGAATGAAAAACCTAAAATGTTCTCAAAATTAGTATAAGCTAACTTCAATTTTATATAAATAAATTTTTTGAATGAAAAAGACAAGAAAAGGGTGAAAAGAAGAAAGATATAAAAATTATTGCTAATATTTATAGTATATAGAGGTTCAAGATAAAACAATTAACTAGGGTGGATAAAAGTAATTAGAAAAATAGAAAAATTAAAATAAAATGTTTATATTTTTTCAATTTAAATGTTTGGTTGTCTATCTTAATTTATTGTAAGCTAGAAAATAAAATGTTTGACTTTCCTGTGTATGATATTTAATTAAAATAAAACAAATTCTCTTTTTTTCATTGTAGATATTATCACATAATAATGCGTTTATAAACATTTTTTCATAAAAAGCAGTAAGCACTATTTTGAAATTAATTTAGAAATATTACAAAAGAAAATTCATGCTGAAGTCTTTAGTTATGAATACAATTTTTTTTCTTATGGTTGGTGTTATCATATATATATATTTCATAATTTTCCATTTATAAAGAACATTTTGTTAAATTTAAGATTCTTATTTATATGATAAAGTAATTAGATAAATTCTTGATAATTTAATATCTTCTACAGTCATTTATTTTCATTTTATTATAATATTTTATATATATATATATATATATATATATATATTTATATTTGAGTTTAATATATTGCTGTGCTAACCCATTGTTGAAGTAATTTTTGTATTATTAAATAAGTTGGAAACTAAAAGTCCTATATTGAATAATCAAATTAAAATGTTTAAATTTGTTAAAAAATATAAAACTATTTAATAAATACTTTTTTCATTTATATTTAATAAGTTATATTGTCATTCTCATCAACTTTGAACTTCTCCTATTTTATTCTAACGATGTTAAAAATAATTATTTTTTAAAGTTAATTTAAGATTTTAATAATAAATAAAATAATGTTCAATTATTAAAAGATTTGATGAGATTTTAGTTATTAAAAAGTTAGTATTAGCAAAATAAATTAAAAAATTAAAATAAGTTTTATGATTAATATCATATTAATTGTTTATATAAACTGAATATCTATTGAAAAAATATTTTTTATAAATAAATTAATATTTTGTTAAGGATTTACATGGGCTTTGAATAAATAGAAACTATTTTGTGAAGGAATCTCTTAAAATAATGTTTAAATAAAAATTTTATTGCTTGTCATAATTTTGGTTAGGAATTCGATAATTTATAAATTAATCTTTATTAATGTGTCAACAAATAGAGACTTCTTAATATACAGTAATTTTTAATGGAAATATGAGTTTAAAAAGCAATATCAAAGGAAGATTTGAAAGATTTTATTATTAAATATTTTTAGCTTTTTAAAATAATAAAAGATGCTCCATTTAAAATATGTTTTAGTTTTTAATTTGATTTTATATTAGATTGTTATTTATAATTTCAATGTACAGATTATTTAAAGCAAAAATATGATTTTATGCAAAACTTTTATTAAATAGAGCCATAAATAGTATTATTTTTAAATTACTAAACCTTAAAACCAGTCGCTTTAATGATATAGGAAATTACTAGCAAAATTTTATTTAATCTAATCTATCTTGCCTATTTAACTCTTATAAATATTATGAGTTCAAATTAATATATTACAATACTAAATAAAGAGAATTTTAGTTCCTAATATAAATCATAAAACTATCCATTTTTATTCATATTAAACATGTCCCAGATTAAAATTACGCACTTATATAACTCAATTCTAGAAATTTGTAAATAATTTTATCTTTTCTATAAATTATCCTGAAGAAAATAGTATAAATAGATTATAAAAATAATTAAGAATTTAAAATAAAATAAATATTTAATAATTCATGCAATAGAGCAATCGAAATAATTAATTTATTAAAACTTTTGTCTATAGTAGTCTATCGTTTGAACTCTAATTTCAAACTCAAAGGTCATTTATTCATTCCTTATGAGTAGGGTAAAATGAAAATTTATAAATTAAAAATATTTTATTCATAAATATGGTAACTTGAGTAAATTCCAGAGAGATTCTATTATAACAATGGGTGCCTGGGAATATTTTTTATTTTAGAGATATCTTAAGTCTGATCATATTCAAAAAATAAAGATTAATGTTTTTAATAATTAAGAGTAAATAAAGTTGATAAAAAAATATTTTAAAAAAAAAGCTAAATAACAATTTTTCTTTATAGATTGAAATTAATATTTTTTTTAAATATTTGAAGATTTAAAGATATTTAAATCAATATACGATGATATTCTTTAAAATTTAAATTTAAATTTTAATACCATATCGATTTTTTAATAATATTGAATTTTACAAAAAAATGAGTTATAATAAAAATGATTTGTTCAAACCCATCTAAATTATTCTATTTTATTTACTATTTTATTTGATTTTATTATAATCTAAAATTTTTACTTATATATTTTATTTAGACACTATACATTTTTATATTTAATTTATAGCAATATTAGTTATTGATGTTTTTAGATTATGAATTTTTAGGTAAGATCTTATCAAATTTTCCGAGATTTTATTACGCCCTTTCACTGAGATTCTCAATAAATAAAACCCCTAAACTTTTCATAATATATTTTATATTTTTTATACTCAATTCTAATTAGTGCAACTTGATTAGATATAGCTCTTAAATAAGCTCTGATATTTAGGAAAGATTTTATAATGTGAGACAGTATACTTTTTCTATAGGTTTCTAGTATAGGAATATATATTAATTTATTTTTTAATTTTAAAATATTTATTATAATAAATCATCTGCTAAATTAAAAAAACTCGAAAACAATAATTATATTAAAATATTATTTTTGGTAAATATACAATAAATATATAGAAATTGAAAATAAACTAATATTCTATTTTATTAAGTATAATACTGGTTTAATTTTTCTATCGAAAATAATACTTCCATAAGAATATTTTTTGGAATTAAAGTAAGTAAAAAATGTTCAATAGATGAATGCGTATTTGCAAAAAAGTTATCATATATCACCAGAAAAGAAAATATATTTTTAATGGAGAAAGATTCACAATGTGTAAAAAATATAAATTTAAATCATATTAAAACATATATCATTTAAATTCCATAACTATATTGGATTATTCAAATTAAAAACTGATGTAATCATTGAAAATCTTAATTAAATGAAACTTAATTATACATTGTCAATTAATCTATATAGAAAACATTAAAAAAAAATATTCACTGATGTGGAACTCTAAGACCAACAACAAGATCTATGGAATAGACACACTTAGACCACGCATATAAAAAATTATCAGTGAATACAGCCATAGAGAATTGAAATCCTTTAGCCTTGCATAACTATTTAGGTACTTAAATAAAGTACCTAATGGGATAATCCTTCTTAACAAGGCACAAGTTAAATTCTTTTAAAGGATTTACTATGCATGTCTAGTCAGCTAAAAATACATCACAGGGATTCCCGCTATGTCAAGTCAATAAGAAGTTATGTAATTCCTTTTTAACTACAAAAAATCTAATAATAGACTCAGTAAAAGAGTCAATGCCAAAATCTGAAAGATTATACAAGACTTGGCGTCGATCTCAAATGATATCCATAACAACCTTCCCATAAGAAGAAGGAAAGTTAACAATGACGCCACAGATCGGTAGGGTATGTAATATATAATAAAACAAGATCAGATTCTGATCAGTAATTTCCGAACAGACTAGATAGATATTGAAAGAAAAACTATAGCTGAAGTAATAGACTACAACATAATAGAAGAAAGAGAATATAAAAATATATATCATAATGATCTAATAAGAAAAAATATCGAAAAAATGTAAAACTACTTACAAACCTCTGTAAAATAGTAGAAAAGTAAATCATTATTGAAAGCCCCTCTAAACTAAACTTCAAAAACAACCTTGATATCCTACTCAAGAACGTCAAAAATAACCTCTGGATTTTTAATCATTATATCTCCCCAATTGGATGGAAGCTCTTAAAATAGAAAATAACTCCAAACAATTCAATTACGGGGTGGCACATATAATAAATGATAAAATGGTACAGGTTTATCTATATATAAACAATTCAAAAACGGATCTACTCCAAGAGCTGAGAAACATACCAGGCCGATAAATGTTTGATTTCCCCCATATAAAAAAGATTCTTGAAGACACTTTCGAAGACCAAGATCTTAGGAATGAAATAGGAACCAATATATTCAAAAAAACTCAGACATAATTATTAAGAGGTAATAGGAAATAAGATACCAATACCTGATAAAATATTCTTACAAGAAGCGTGTGATTTGGCTGCACATATCTGCACATGGGAGTATAAAAAAGCATACAACCGCTTGATCCATATTGGATAGATAAACAAGCATGTGTAATCAACTACACTATCCTAAACTCTACAATTTGCACCAACCTAGATGTTAGGGTTTATTAAAAATCATACACAAGTTTCAGAAAGAAAGAAACAACCTAGAAGACTACTTAGACCTTGTTCAAGAACTTATTGATGAACTCAAATTATGACTAGGAATAAGATTGCTAAGTCAGGGGACTGATGACCAACTACTAAGAGGGGCAAAAAGAGCTTTACAAAGGCTTTGAGTGCCTTTGACTAGGACACTCAACTAACTAACTGAAAAGGGCTTGACCTTATATATTAACACTTATTTAAGATTGGGGGTCCCTAGAAACCTAAATGTGATAAAATTAAAATTATTATTATTATTATTATTATTATTATTATTATTATTATTATTATTATTATTATTATTATTATTATTATTATTATTATTATTATTATTATTATTATTATTATTATTATTATTATTATTATTATTATTATAGAAAACATTAAAATATTGATATAAAATATTGTAAAGGGCACTATAAAAATTTATTATTATTTTCGATCAATTTGATGGGGAAAAAATACATATAAAAAAGCATATATATAATAAAAACTGAATCATATTAAACTTTTAAACAAATTTAACTATGAAACTGAAAGCCAAAACTAAGATTTAATTTTCAAACATAAAAATTGTAAATTACCTTATATTTATAAAAAGTTAAAAAAACTATTGATAATATTTTTTTGTTTTAATGTTGATCATTTGATTATTTTATTTGTAATATGATGAAATAGATTCTTGATAATAATAAACAAATAATCAAATGATTTTATATTTAGATACTTATTTCTTTATTATGTTTAAGAATATTTACCTTATTTGTAATTTAATTAAAAAAAGAAATAACATTTTGTCATAAAATTTAATGATCTAATGTTTAATCAAATTTTATTAAGATCTCTTCGGATTTTTGTCCAAGATTATTTCTAAAAATTTTTTAAATTAAGATAAAATTAATTAATTTAAAATCAATTAGTGTTGTAGACAAAAAAATTAGAAATTTAATGATTTAGAGAAAATAAATATTAAAAAAAAAAAGAATTTGCAATTTCAAAAAATTGAGAGTAAATTTAAAAATAAATGTTTCACAAGGTTTTCTATATTTTAAATTGTAAAACTTAGTATATCATCTGTTTAAAAAATTATAATTATTGTGATATATTATAATATATTTCGTAAGAATACATAAATTAATTTAAAAGTTTTTTAGTGTCTAATTAAATTTCTTAATTAATTTCTTGTTAAAAATGAGGTTCGTTATAATATTGCTAAAATAGATAATATTAGGAAATTCAAGAAGTACAAATACAATTTATAATTATTAGTAATTACAACTGCCTCTAATTAGAGATACTACTAATACAAATTTGATTTAAAAATAATTATGACCAAAATTAATTAATTAAAAATATATATATAATTGTGCAAAAATATAATAATATAAAGTATAGGTTGTGTGCAAATATATACAAATTATATTTATTAAATATCTTTATTTAAGAATGTCTAGCAAAAAAATATTTGTATGGAAGGCATGTTTCCATTTTAAAACTATGGGCTGCGTAATGATTCTAAAATGTCAAAGACCAGTAAATAGTACAACTACAGACACGATTTTTTCTTTTAGATTTCGGGATCAGTTACATTAAACATTTTAGAGAAGATTCACTTAAAGCTTCAATCTAACTAACCATCAATAACCGAGGTCAATGTCTTTCGCAAAAAGAGGAGCAATAATACTTACATGCAGATTTAAATATCGAGAAATTTAAAGGGCATCAACAGAGAGTACTTTAAAAACAAGAATCGTAGTGGATACACATTATTCAAAAACTTTGGTCTCTAAATCTTAGAACTTAGCATCAAAACCCATGAAGAGTTTTATGTCGCACATTAAGATTTAAAGCATGGTTATGGGTGCGAAAAATAAATGCAATTAGAATATGTTAAGATAGCTGCTAGGAAAACACTTGATGAGATAAGTAAATCCCACAGAAGAGAAGTTCTAGTCATTTTGTGAAAAAATTTTGTAAGAAAACTTTGCACATGGTTCTATGACTTTCTGGCAGTATTTATTAAAAAACTTGAGAGATTCCGATGCCGTAGCTTAGATTTGCCAACAACAGTAGACACTGAACAATGCTCATAAAATACTTAAGCAAATAGGCGTGGTGGAAAAAATAAGATATCAATTGTAGATCAGCTATAGGAGTATGTCAAAGATAAGAAAAATTGGTACGATGAATTAAAAATCTTTACGGATAAGATGTTAAGAGATCTGGGATACTGGGAGATTGCCGAAGCTCTTTATCAATTACTATTATAAAGAGAAGAAAGAAGATTTATTGTGTTTGAATGTATGGAGCAGCAAATACCGGCAAGAGCACTATTTCGAAAATGACCGATTTTATCTTTATATGTGAGGAGCTGAACCCGGGCCATCTCATGTTTAGCCTAGAAAGCTTGAAAAAGAGCCTCGTATTATACTAATCGATGAAATGAATCTTGAGAAATACTTTAGCAGATACAACATTCCGGCGATGAAGAATTTACTAGAAGGCAAAGGATACGCTATTGACGTGAAATACAGAGAGCCAAATGTACTTTTCAAAGACTACTGCACGATCATTACAACCAATAAACTTTCATGGAACAAAATGTGAGGAAAGGGATTGCTTCGAGAGAAGATGCTTCATTGTATCGCCAAATGAAGAGGGTAAATCAGAAAAGCTTTGATTCCTCTTCAATGCAGTACAACTGGCTAATTATCTCTTGGACAGATCTGAGGAGGAGTGTATTTTTACAGAAGACACTAATGAGAAAGGAGGTTAAGAATAGAACTCTAAAAGAACAAAGTATGAGAGACACGGAGGCAGAAGATCAAGATGGTAAATGACATTTTTAAATAAAAATATTTGATAAATATAATTTGTATATATTTGCACACAACCTGCCCTATACTTTATATTATTATATTTGCACACTCTGCCAATTATATATATATATTTTTAATTAATTAATTTTGGTCATAATTATTTTTAAATCAAATTTGTATTAGTAGTATCTCTAATTAGAGGCAGTTGTAATTACTAATAATTATAAATTATATTTGTACTTCTTGAATTTCCTATTTTATATATTTTAGCAATATTGTATATAGTTCAAATTCTTTGCAATATTATCTTAAATTTCTTTTAGATATAGAAATATTTATTCCGAAAAATTAAAAATATTATTGATAAATAGTTTTATATTTTGAATTGTCAAGATACAGTTATTTTAAGCATGACTCTCAGAAAATAAAAAAAATGTTTGATGTTATTTAATTTTTTATTAAATTGATTCAAAAAAATATAAAATTAATTTGATATTTGTATACTACTTGGTCATTTTTGAAAAATAAAATATGATACAACTTTAAAAATTAAAAGAATTATGAAAAATTATATTGCAATATAGATTTTATCTTTTTCATTAAAATTAAATCTAATAAAAAATCTTATTTTAAAATTATTATTAAGAATAAATCTAACTTTTTCTTCTATAACTAAATGTTTTTAATTTGATAAAATTTATTAACTTAAAAATAAAAATTTTCAAGATCAAATATATTTCTATAACATTAAATGCAGAAGATAAATCTTGTTCAACTATAGCTTTAAAATTTTATAAATTGATATTTACAAAATTATAAATAAAAATTAAATTAGATAAGCAAATAGTTGAGTAAAATTATAAGAATTTAAAATAAAATCTCATGAAATAAACGAATTAAATCGAAAAATTTTAACAATATGTAATTTAAACTAGTAATTATTTATAATAATTTAATTAATTTAAATAAACTCACTAATTGGAGAGAATAATAGTAAGAATGATAATTTACACATAAATAGCAATTAATTATTTTCCTTAATATTTCATGATATTTTATTTACCATAATAAAAACATCTCAAATAACTAAATATAAGTTCAAATTATTAAATGTATTTACAAACTTTTAATAGAATATTATTTTTACTAGTCAACAATAATTAGGAGTTGTTTGTATATTTGAATGAATTTTTCTAAGAAGTAGAAGGTTGTGTTTCATTTTCGAAAAAATTTTGGCAAAAAAAATTTATTTTTGAGGTTTCATTTGAAGGGGTCATATTTTATAGAGAGTCGATAATATAATACTATTATTGTAAATTAAATTAGAAAATCGAGAATTATTTTAATTTTTTTATTTATATCATTAAAAAATAACGAAGATATGTAATCTTAAAAAATTTCTATTATTTTCTGGTTGACATGTCAATCCATAGCCTCTTTTAGAATACATTAAAAAATCTGATGATTAATTCTAGATTCTAAATAAATTATGATAAGTTAAATTCATCTTATTTGAACATAAAAAATTATAAATATCTATAAACAATTAAAATACTTTTTAGAATATTAAATTTGATTAATCAAATTTTATAAATTAATATCAATTTTAATTTTATTTACGATTTATATTATATTTCAGAAATATTATTATTTTGGACAAGAAAATGTTGAGAAGTTTTCATTAATTTATCTCTGTGAATGCAAAAAAATATATTTAAATGTAAATAGTTAGCTTTAATCTATTAATATCAATATTATTTATAGTAAGTAAGATTATTCTTATCAACTTAAGAAATTATATTTAATTCATGATTTACTAATCTTTGTCATTGTTGTTTATTTCCATGACAAACACATGAAACTCTAGAGCTCTATATAAATGGGTTACTGAAGACTGAAAACAAATTAATGCACTAAAAAATTAATAAATATTTTTATTCACAAATAAAAAGGAAATCAATCACTCATGTAATCGAAAATTCAGCAATCTAAAGCAAGTTTGGTTAATATGAAAACTATAATTTGAATAAAAAGACAATTTAATTAAAAATTCTATTGATGTTTTCCTTGGTAAGTTGTGCATTTAAAATAATAATCCAGAAACCCCAAATAATTGAATTTTCTTAAATACTTAAAATGAAATTAGTAAATAAATAAAATATAATTAAACATAGATATTTAAATGCAATTCTAAATTTGTTGTTATAGTTTAAAATAATATAAATAATTTCATATATTTAATAAATAATTTGTTAAGATAAAAATAATTAAAATTAAAACATAATTCATTTTAGTTTCTTTAAATGTCGGATTTTATAATTCGGTAAAATTTTATGAATGTTTCTTTATTGTATGCTTTTACAAATTATAATTTCCCCGTGTAAATTTTAAAAATCAAATTTATAAATGCAAATATAATGTTTATATTTTACATAAATAAATTAGATTTTGAAACTCGAATCCCAAGGACTTAAAACCTGATATTTATATGCGAAAATAATTTAAGATTTTGAAAAGAATAAAAATTTTAGGTTTTTAAAATTTGTAGATAACCATTTAGATAATCAAAGATATATTTAATTTGTATTGTAATAAAAAATAATTAAGCTTCTTAAGCTAATAATTTCTATAGTATTTTTTCTCACAATGCTAACAGTTTAAAAAATTCAAGATAATATATTATTAATTATTAGTTAAAGGGCCTATATAAAATTTCAGCTCATCATTTTAGAATAAAATATATTATCGGGAAAATCTATTAAAAAACTTCTGACTTAAAATCTTGGTTGAATTATGAGGCCTTATTAATGAGCTTATCAAATTAATATAAATTGTAGATTAAATAAATTAATTAGAAAAAAATTATAATTACTAATTTTAAAAACTATAATTTAAATAAATATATAAAAATATATTTAAATAATTATTTTATTATATCCATAAATTGCAAATAAATTCTTTACTCAATATTTAACCAAGAAAATATCATAAATTTAATAAAATTATCCTTTATTCATAAAAATTAAAACCTACCACTATATAAAAATGCTTTTTATTTTTCTTTTCTTAAAAATAATTTTATTTTTTTATAAAATTTCTTCTGTTTTTAATAATCTATATTGTAAAACTTATTTTTAAAATATAAAAATAAATTCAATAATTATTAAATTAATATGACGAGCAATAATAGGAAATCTTGACGAATTGAAGTAGCGACTTCAAATATAATAATATAAATTATTTCTCCTACTTACTTGTTTTTAATATAAAATATCTCATACTTTTAAAAATTTATCTTGAATAATTTTTTATTGTTCTAAAAATGCCTTAGCTCATGATCTTTTCTATTACCATGAGTGTTGAATATTTTCTAGCAGCCCTCAATATATTAGAAAATTTTAAATATTTATAATTATAATTATTTCATCAATCCTGCATTAATAAGGCTATTATTTAAAATGAATACGAATATGGACCTTCAGATTTATAAATAATTATATTTAATATACTAAAATTATTTCCTCTCTCACCGAATTATTTATTGCATATTGTGCATTCATATCGATTAGGTTGCCCTTGATAAAAAAATAAATCCTATGATGATCCAAATAAAAACTTTTTTAAAAATTTTCTAAGACCTTAATGAGTCTGTTTCATATGAATTTTAACTCTATTTTTGCGTGTAAATGTTTTTCTACAAAGAGTGCATTCAAAAACTCTATTTTTTATTATATCGTCCTATCCATTTTCACCTTTATATGAGATGTCATTCTATTATTACTTTATTTTCTACTGTTATTATTTTTCCTACTTGACAATCATTTATTTAAATTAATATTGATTGTTAAGCAAAATTGATTTTTTATTCCATATTTTAAAAATTGTTTTTTTCATCAATTTATTCTAAAACCTAAAAAAATTAAGATTTAATTAATGATAATTTTATATTAAAATTGGAAATTTTAATAATATAAATTTAATTTTAGATAAATGTAATATATATATTTTCATAATTAAAATAAGCAATCAATTGCATAATATTTTGATTAAATTATTTTACTAAAGATCAATCAACTAAGAAGATGAAGCAGGTAATACTGATACCTAAAAATTATTAAAATTTCATATTCTTTTATAATTATTTGGTGAGGTAACCGAATCGGAGAGGGTATTTAGATAAAGAATATCTTTGTGAATATTCTTGTTCTCTCTTGGATTATATTCATGCATTCTAAAAATAAATTATTCGTCAGATTTGGTATTTTGATCTAAGGCGTTAGCAGTATTATTTTCATTAAATGATTGTACTTTTAAATTCTAAATTCTAATCACCTTGATAGTTTTATAATTTAAAAAATGTGTGGGTTAAAATATGAACCTACTTGATATGAAATTAATAATATTATATTTCTAAAATCAAAAATCTGAATTAATTATTACTACAAATTTGAGTAAATATAAAAATTAAATTCTTGAAAATTCAATTAGAATAACTTATTATTTTTCTTAAACTTACAATTGCTTGAAGCATAAAGCACTAAGCACTATGGAAAAATATGTCAACTTCAATAATTTTAAATTTTGTTCGCATTTATTCCCCTCCAAAAGTTT
>ARYC01000171.1:0-100074 GCA_000711775.1 Oxytricha trifallax | reverse complement strand
GTATCAAAATAAAATTTTGATTTCAGAGTGATTTTTTCAATTCATAACCATAGTATCACTAAGAATTTAGGCCTATTCTCAAACTTAAGAGCAACACACTTGAATTACCCAACTCTTGCCTAACCATGCCAAAACCATCCAAATCATCATTAATCATCTCAGAGGCATCGAAAACATCATTAGAGCTTAAGTCAGAGGCCTTAGGCAAAAATCGATGTTTGAAGTTAGAGACTCAAACTGGTGGTTTGAAAGCTGTTATAAACAACTAGAAATACTAAGAATTTCAAGTTTGGTCTCTTATATTATAACCCATAGACACCAGATCAGCTTGTATTTGCATATATATAAGCATCACTGTTGTATTATATCATATCAATGTAATAAGACTCGCCAATCATAAAGTAAGCAGAGCTATTAGAAATATTCTCGAAAATTTTCATAAGCCTTGAAATTTGAGATATCTTCAGGATATCTTCCTGGAACCATACAACCTGAGGGTGGAACCATACAACCTCAAAACCCAAAATTTGATAAAATCTCATAATAATGAAAAATTTATGCCTGATATAAGTGCATATGAATATTGCAATCGATTACTGCATTATTTAGTCATCGAGGAGAGTGCAATCACAAAGTATAATAGAAGAGTGAATTAGATTAAAGAGTATAGTGCACGAGATTAGGTTGTGAATGTATTAGGGAAGGGATTATTAATAGTTTGCGAATTAGTCACTGACAGTTATTTAAGAACTCGATTTCCTCCTTAAGGTGCATGGTATGTCGTGGATAGTCATCTTCAATCTTCCTTAGAGACAGCATTAAATGATACTATACCATCAAGGATAGTGTTGGAAACTTTGACACCATTGTAATAGATCTAGTAGTTAGCGTGATCTGTTTGATCATCAATATGATCTTCGATATCTTTACAGTAGTTATCGGCAGGTTGAATCATTTCATCAGATGTTTATAAGTTTACATCAATTGTAATTGGTGCAATTGTAGCTGTTTTGTCTGGCTTATATACAGGTGTATTCTTAGCAACTGGAAGCTTGAGCACAGTGACTGCTCCGTCAGTATGCCATCATTGGGAGTACAACTGAATGTATATTCTTTAGCATCATCGTTTGTTACAGATTTTGCAGTTTTTGTTTAAAAGCTCTTCATTGTCCCTGTTGTTTGCTAAGTAATTTTCACTTAACTTTAAGTGTTATCGTCCAAGGCGCAAGGAATTGTTATTTTACCTGATAGATTATTGTCTGCATCTGTCCACCATGATGACTTGATATCGATAAAATCGTTCTTTTAGTTTTAGTTAGCTTCCCATGATGTGGAGAAGAATAAGGGATTAAGATGATTTGATAACTGGCACACGTTTCAAATTGTTGACGTTGAGCTTGATTGTATAGGTATTGGATTTAGTTAATAATATGTTATGTGAAAGCTCAATGTTGATGGTAAGTTGGTTGGAGGGCATTCAACAACATTAAAGTTGAATCTTGAATGATAGGTAGAGCAAGTATCATCAGTGATATCAGATTAGTGCATGAATTGATAGGCAGCGATCGTTAGCAAGACAAACTCCTCAGATATGTGAACTACTCTTCGTCACCGCCATTTAAACTGATATCTGTTAATTTTTTATATATAATATACTAATTAATCTCGAAGTGTGATTTGTATGATTTCGATTAATTTTAAAATATTAACTTAACAGGCAGAGGTTTATAATGGTAGAATAATCTAAAAATTAACACTTTTGGCATCGATAATCATGCCTCCCTATAATTGGATGTATAATCTGAGAATCCTTATGATTATGCTGAGTTTCGTTATAAAAATGATTTTCAACTAATTTTGATGGATGAATATGATTCTACTATATGTTTTTGTTGAAAGCAAGAACCAACATACAGTGTTGGATCTTCCGCAGGCTGCATTCAATAAAAACATATAGTAGAATCATATTCATCCATCAAAATTAGTTGAAAATCATTTTTATAACGAAACTCAGCATAATCATAAGGATTCTCAGATTATACATCCAATTATAGGGAGGCATGCTTATCGATGCCAAAAGTGTTAATTTTTAGATTATTCTACCATTATGTACCTCTGCCTGTTAAGTTATTATTTTAAAATTAATCGAAATCATATAAATCACACTTTGAGATTAATTAGTATATTATATATAAAAAATTAACAGATATCAGTTTAAATGGCGGTGACGAAGAGTAGTTCACATATCTGAGGAGTTTGTCTTGCTAACGATCGCTGCCTATCAATTCATGCACTAATCTGATATCACTGATGATACTTGCTCTACCTATCATTCAAGATTCAACTTTAATGTTGTTGAATGCCCTCCAACCAACTTACCATCAACATTGAGCTTTCACATAACATATTATTAACTAAATCCAATACCTATACAATCAAGCTCAACGTCAACAATTTGAAACGTGTGCCAGTTATCAAATCATCTTAATCCCTTATTCTTCTCCACATCATGGGAAGCTAACTAAAACTAAAAGAACGATTTTATCGATATCAAGTCATCATGGTGGACAGATGCAGACAATAATCTATCAGGTAAAATAACAATTCCTTGCGCCTTGGACGATAACACTTAGAGTTAAGTGAAAATTACTTAGCAAACAACAGGGACAATGGAGAGCTTTTAAACAAAAACTGCAAAATCTGTAACAAACGATGATGCTAAAGAATATACATTCAGTTGTACTCCCAATGATGGCCATGCTGACGGAGCAGTCACTGTGCTCAAGCTTTCAGTTGCTAAGAATACACCTGTATATAAGCCAGACAAAACAGCTACAATTGCACCAATTACTATTGATGTGAACTTATAAACATCTGCTGAAATGGTTCAACCTGCCGATAACTACTGTAAAGATATCGAAGATCATATTGATGGTCAAACAGATCACGCTAACTACTAGATCTATTACAATGGTTTCAAAGTTTCCAACACTATTCTTGATGGTATAGTATCATTTAATGCTGTCTCTAAGATGATTGAAGATGACTATCCACGACATACCATGCACCTTAAGGATGAAATCGAGTTCTTAAATAACTGTCAGTGACTAATTCGCAAACTATTAATAATCCCTTCCCTAATACATTCACAACCTAATTTATTGCATTCTACTCTATAATATTATTCAATTTTCTATTCTATTTTGTGATTGCACTCTCCTCATTGACTAGATAATGCAGCAATCGATTGCAATATTCATATATACTTATACCAGGCATAAATTTTGCATTATTATGAGATTTTATCAAATTTTGGGGTTTAAGGTTGTATGGCTCCACCCTCAGGTTGTATGGTTCCAGGAAGATATCCTGAAGATATCTCAAATTTCAAGGCTTATGAAAATTTTCGAGAATATTTCTAATAGCTCTGCTTACTTTATGATTGGCGAGTCTTATTACATTGATATGATATAATACAACAGTGATGCTTATATATATGCAAATACAAGCTGATCTGGTGTCTATGGGTTATAATATAAGAGACCAAACTTCAAAAATTCTTAGTATTTCTAGTTGTTTATAACAGCTTTCAAAGCACCAGTTTGAATCTCTAACTTCAAACATCGATTTTTGCCTAAGGGCTCTGACTTCAACTCTAATGATGTTTTCGATGCCTCTGAGATGCTTAATGATGATTTGGACGGTTTTGGCATGGTTAGGCAAGAGTTGGGTAAGTCAAGTGTGTTGATCTTAAGTTTGAGAATAGGCCTAAATTCTTAGTGATACTATGGTTATGAATTGAAAAATCACTCTGAAAACAAAATTTTATTTTGATACCCCTCTCATCCCTATACCTCCATACCTCCACAAATCATGTAATATAGCATAGTAACAGCGAATTTAAGTATTAGAGCTCGATTGTGGGGGATTAAGTTGAATTTAAGATGCTAGGTTGCATGACTCCACTCTAAGGTTGTATGGTTCCAGATGAAGATATCCTGAAGATACCTCAAGGTTGTATGGCTCCACCCCTCAGGTTGTATGGTTCCAGCAAGATATCCTGAAGATATCTCCAAAATTCATGTATTGGTGTATAAGAAAATCGCTAAGTATGTATAGGGTTCAATTAGAATTACTAAAGCTGCTTATTCATACTACTATACAAAAATCACCTAAAGTTGTATGAATCCAGGTTGCATGCCTCCGGCTGTATGACTCCAGGTTGTATAATTCCAAAAATGCCCTATTTAAGCCAGCGAATTTCATAATTCATTATCACATTAAAAAATTTGCAAATTGGGTGCTAAAACCAAACTTTTGCCTCCTCAATTTCTGTGCCCTAACTTTAGACTCCTCCCTATATTTTATACTCCCCATCATTTTAACATGCTCCTTCTACTCGGGAGCATTAGGGTCCAGCCGCAGCCTATGGTTGGATACCTCCATTTAAGAGTAAAAGTTTTTGTATTTTAAAGTTTTAAGCAAACTTCTCTGCTTTTAGGGTTTACCACTCAAAATTTTCAACCTCTAAGAGTTCAAGAGCTCCTCACAATTAATAAATCTATAGATTTGACATGCTCTATTTAATGTAAGAGCATTAGGGTCAAATAACTGCATATGGTTGGATAACCAGGTATATAGAGGATTTAGATAATTTGGAGAAATCAAATCACATGATTTAAGAGTTTTCCCTAAAATTGAGAATTTCCCTAAATTCTAAGATTTAAGAACCAGAGGTTGTTATAAAATCAATAACCAATGGTTTACCTACTTTGAGCAATTAGACTAATAAATTAAGCGTGGTCGATGATTTTAGAGTTGAAATTACTTGAAAATTAGGGTGCACTTGTATTTGATAAAATACTTAAAATCCAGAGATTTTTTTAGAAATCAAAATCAAAAAAAATCAAAACTTCCCTAAAGTTAGAACCGAATATTCAAATTAGTGGCAAACCCTACTTAAGCGAGGCAGTTTATAATTAAATTTATGAATTGTTTTCTCCAGGTAACTAAGAGAATTGGAACTCTTTTTTACCAGATCACTAGGCTGCGATTCAAGAGGATATTGGAATCCTAGAATTCAAAGCCGCGATCCTTCCCTTGGTGGGGGTATTAAGACACCATTGGAGGCGGTAGTCCTCCTCAATCGATAATTGATGTTATTCGTAATACAATTTGACATTGAGTACCGAGGACTACTGAGGAGATTACATTCATCACTGTGGGGCCCCAAACATTAATCATCTTAATCATTTTTATAGGAATTAATGAAGAATCAAAATCAAGTCAGCAGAATCAGAGAGATTATTGAGGCAAGGTAAGTCTTTTAATTATCAGAGCGATCTTTCAAAAAGTTGGATTTATTTTTTTAATCTTATTATAGGAACTAATAAGAAAATACAATGCGCAAAAATTTTATTGGAGAGCTCTCACATGCAATGTTTGTTCAAAACTAATCACTGTCTGCAAGATTCTGCTTAGGTTAGGGAAATTAGAGTTAGGAAGTAATAGGTTAATTTTTTATGGGCTGCTTTGATAATCTGATTCGATAAAACGTTATTATTTAAAAACTTGTGCATCTTTAAATTAATTGGAGTGGTTTGTATATTTCTCATTGGGTTTTGAGTGTAATATTATTTCATTATTGTTTTAGATCTATAATAATGCTTAAATCAGAGAGATTTTGTATATTTAGAGTAACAAGTAGGTTATTAATTATTAGTTAGTAAAACCTTTTATATATCACTTTTAATGTAAATTAATAATTTAGGGATTAAAGCTAATAAAAGCTTAATTTAAATTAGTTTTAGGTAATTATGATTATGACTACTGAGTTTATTATGCATAGTGTAGGAATTATAGATCATATAAGTATGACTATCGCAGTTTAAACTGCTTATAACTAATAATATCACATTACTTAAATCAAACTGTAAAACTGACTGATCCAAAAAATTCTTAGGGTTCTGGCATTTCATGCGATGTCAACTGCTTCCTCATTTCTTCATCATACTTATCCACAGTCTTTCTGTATTCTCCCTTGATTTAGCTATAAATTAATTGCGTGTAAGCGATAGTTTGAATAGTATAATAGTATTGCTTACTCTACCTGTATAAGACTGTCGTTATCAAAGCTGAAGAACCAACCGTCTGAAGGATCGTCAGGATCAAGATTAATATACTATTAGTGCATGTGTGGATCCTCCTTCTTGAATGGGTATATCCATACGTTATGATAGTCACACCACTTATAGGTTACCACCACAATTGGTTCACTCTGCGCAACCTCCAGAAGTACAACGTTTGAAAATCCACTTTGAGGATCCACCTGGAACTTGAAAGTTCGCTTGAAGCGTTCATCGATCACCTATACTTAGAACCATTACTTATGTTGAAAATCTTGCCTTGTAAATCTCCACGATGTATCCACCAGGTGCATGAGCAGAGTGCTTGAAGGTGAGGCAGTGCTGCTTCGTAAGTTTGCTTGACTTCATTCTTAAGTTTTATTATAGAATTATATGATTATTACTTAATAATAAATATAAAGAACTTGTTTAGGTATTAAAGACTATATATTTTACTGATAAGACTACGCTTCGTTAATACTTGAAGATCAAACCATACTACTCCTAGTTGTGAACATCCGCTGAGTTGATCAACCAAGCTCTTAAGCTTAAGCAGGCCTATACCTAAAGTTCATGATTTCTATCACAAATCGGATAAGTTCTTAGTTGTCTCCTTTGTACATTAAGCTTTAATTACTAATGCTATTCAGTTGGGCAACTGCCTTTACTATTCCTCCAATGGATTCTATCATTACTATAGCTACTCTTGCCATATTTTGGTCATTATTAATATTGATTATTATATTTATATCTCAATAAGAGATTACACTAATACTAATAGTTATTATATTAAATTCTAATATAATAAATATGAATACAACCAAGAAATCATAAAATTCAAGCAATCACTCTGAAATGCATTCGCAGTCTTAGTATGAATAATCGCTCACCTCGATCGTCAGCGACGATCATCTTAGCCAGCACTCCTTTGAAAGCATTAAGTAGAGTTGAGTCAAGATTCAGGACAAGCAAATCATAAAGTGGGGACCTGTAATTTTGGGGAAGAATTTCGTTCAAGTGGTTGCACCAGCTAAGTATTCGTATAATACGAGAGCTCTCCTCAACTCTGGTGAAGTTCCTCCTCAAGTAGATTCTTTATAAGGAGGTTTGATCATTAAGATGCCATTGGAAGGTATAGATTCTTACTTAAAGGACGTGATTGATATCAAGAGTATGTATGACGATGATTCATTGTGTCAATTTCTGGAGCAGTTCTTGAGTCAATTTCGCAATTCAAAGTTGGTAAGTAGAATAATCTAAAATTTAAGTATCACTCTAATATAATGCTAATTTAGAAACCCCAGTCGATTTAAGAAGGATAGCCAGTGCAGTTGATATAAACAGGTTTAATCTCTTTTATACAGAATAGAATTTAGTTAAACCGTGGATTACCTAAGGATTGTAATCCATACCTAAAACCTTGAGATGCCAAGCTTGCCCATAAACGATTAGAGATAGTAAGAATGTATATGGAAGATTAGTTGAAGCCAAAGTAAATTTCGAAGAAGTTGCGAGTGACAGCAGAGTTGTATCAAGAACTGTTGAGAAGTTTAAGCATGAGTTGTAAACTAGCGTATTGCATCTTTAAGAACCAAAAAAACCTGGCAAGAGGAGGGAGTGAGATAATGAGCAGCTGGTTGCTGCTGTTGGTGAATGCATTGAAGAGGTTGGGATTTATCAGTGCACTGGAAGAAATATTCATAATCGATTGCAAGAAATGAAGATAAGCTCGCCATCAAAGTATCCATTCAAAGTGCCTTGCATCTCAACGATTCACAAAATTCTCAAGGAGTAGTTTCATCTGAAGTTTGGCAAGACAGAGGCAGCGAATGTCATATATAGAGATCCTGCTTATAACAGCAAGCGCTTATGGGTGAGTTGACTGCTATCATAGTTTCTAAGAGAGGAAGCAGTAATTATATCAGTGGATGAAAGCAACTTCAGATCCGACTACTTGCCTCCTAAATAGTGGGCACTAAATCAAAAGAGCATTCTTGGCAAGAGGAAAAATAACGATAGCAAACTAATCGCAACCAAGAAGTAAAGTAAAATTATAGCAGGCGATAAGGAGTTGCAGTATGGAGGGATGCTGCTTGGAAAGCAATTGAACAAAGAATATTGTTAGGAATCTTCAAATGAATTGGATGCAGTTTCATTTATAAAATCAAGCAATTTGGCTGCTTAAAATACTTCTAAAAACATTAATATATAAGCTGCTGCTCAGGCCTCGCTGTCATCTAACCATCATTCACTTTTACAGAGTAAAGCAATACCAATTTCAAAACCCCATTCTAGTAAAAGCAGTTTGACAAAGTTTGCAAAGCAATCTAATTTTAAGAAATCAGAGAAATCATCAAGCAGCTCTAAAGTAAGCGATTTGATAATAATATTGATCGAATTATATAAAGAAGTCAGTCATTTTACAAACTCCACCTCGCTAGAATTTGAAATCAAAGCATAAACAACTTAAAGACCTATCTTCTATACCAGAAGTTGTTGACACTCCTAAGAATCAATCAAGCACTTTGAAAAAATTTAGAAATTTGAAGCTGCATAGCACAGCCAAGAAAGTCACTTCAGATGATGAGCAAATTAAAAGGATTCACTCAGGGCTCACTCCACTGATAGAAAAGGTATCAAAACTAAAGTTGCAATCAACTTTGAAGAAATCAAGCAATTCGTTGTTGGGTTAGTGATAATAAGAATTGATTCAGTTGACTCCAAGAAAGCTGTCGCTATCAGTTTTAAGCAGTTCTAATGTTGATGAAAATAAGTACAAAAGATTGAAAGTGGTTGTTGATGGAAGTTAGCTTAGGATAGTCTATTGTCAAATGAATGAATCGCTGTTTAAGTGAAACTATACTTTCAGTATCAGTATGAGATACTCTTGATCATGGTAACTCATAAAAGTGAGAGAGATGCAAGTCGTCTCCTTAACACCTGTAATCATGCAATAATTTCAACAACCATTTTAAAGAAGATACCCTGAAGATACCTCAAGGTTGTATGGTTCCACCCCTCAGGTTGCATGGTTCCACTCAAAGGTTGTATGGCTCCACCCTAATGTTGTACGACTCCAGGTTGTACGGATCCCGGTTGTATGGATCCGGGTTGTATGACTCCAGGTTGCATGGTTCCACCTATAGGTTGTATGAACCATTTACTGCAAATTAAGTGTTGCTCTGCTTGATCAACCTGTAATAAGTAGACTTCCATCTAACAACACAATTGACAGTCCAACTCTTGTTATTTAAGCTAATCAACTTTTCTTATAGATGACTTATCTCAAAATCAGAACCAATTTGAAGAATCCAAGGAGTATAACAAAGCCCATTCATAGATGATAAATGAAAGGCAGCTTGACTAACCTTAGAAACCAATCTTTCAATATCGACAGGAGATGCTTTCCATTTTAGGTAATTATGGTTAGAAAGCCAGGCAGTTGTCAATTGCAAAGCAATTAGTGAAGAGACAATAATATTCTATGGGTTTGATAGCTGCAATCGCAGTTGACAGAGTGGTCTCCACTCAAATAATTGAGGGAGCTTTTGATTCAGTGCTGTTTGAGAACTTTATATATCAGACGCTGAGAAGTATAAGAACTGACAAAGATCTATGCAATAAGAAGGTGGTGCTTTTAATGGATAATGCCATAATTCATAAGTATTCTGAGATGCTTGCGACTGCTCGTCGCTTCAAAGTCAACGTACTCTTCAACGCAGAATACTCGCCCTGGCTCAACCCAATCGAACAGTTGTTTGCAAACATCAAGAAGAACCTCAAGCAGCAGAACATCAACAGCAAGTAAGCATACTCTCATAACAAACTTATAGAGTGCAGCTGGTCAAGCGCATCCAAGAAGTAATCAAAAACATGAGCGAGGATGATGTTCGAGGACTCTGGGCATTCAGTATCAAGAAATGGATACATACTCTGAGGTATGGCTTTGTATGAGATTCTACTCAAAAACAAGAATTGCATCATACATTGAAATTTCTATAAGCGCTTATACCTAATGCATTGTCATTTTTACTGCCTATACTATTACTGCTGCTATTACTCCTGTTATTAATACTGTACTTAAAATTAATACATAAATGCACGAGGATCCCTGAAAATCGCAGTTTTCATAAGTCTGCTCAAACTATTATGAAGTTTTGACGAGTGGCATCAAATTCTGCTCTACTCCACTCTATATAGCAAATTTCTATGCACTCAAGGTATACACCAGAGGAGTTGAGCAATTTAGGCTGAAATTGGACAAAAATTGGTTCAAAATCAAATATTTCAAGAATTGAATGGGTTGGTGAGAGAGGAGATGCTCTGAGCATCATGCTATCCAGTTTGATAGGAATATAGCAAAAAACTAGCGAATTCGCAACTTCCGCTCGATTTTTTTGACCAGCTGAGATTAGCAGGTACTGCTGGAGCATTGAACTTTATGACGACCAAATTATTCACAAAATTGACCAGCAACAACGATTTTCAAGATTTTTGACCACCATGCTCCAAATTTGGCCTGGTCACCGCATATTTGTGAAAAGTGACTCATAATACCAAATTCAAAGTAAAAACTGCGATTTTTTGAGATTTTGACCACTACTCTGGTCATTTGGGTGCAAATCATGCAGTCTGGTCACTTTTGGTGCAAATCTCAGCTCTGACCACTATTCTGGACACTTGAGTTAAAATCATGCACTTTGGCCACTTTTTTGACCACTCTGCTCGAATGGGAGAGACATACATACAAATTCAGAAATTTTGACCACGAATAGTAAAGCTGGTCATTTTCACTGAAAATACAGAATTTGGTCACTTTAGAGATGTTCCTAATGATGCATATCGATTTTGATACAAAAACCTAATAAAATTTGCTAATTCAGTAAAAAATATAGCAAAGTGGCTACTTTTCGCATATAAGATAAATAGCATAGTAAATCAGCAGTAATTATATATTAAATTAATTTTACATTTTTATTTTTACATTTCCCCGATTCAATTGTATTTTATCAATATTCATATTTGATAATTAATAGCAGCATGGTTTCGCTGGCTTGACATAGTTTTAATTGTCGAAAACTATAATTCAATAATAACCCAGAGTCAATTAAAATAATAAGGAAATTTAAATCTTTCTCAGATTATTAAAAGTATTGTTAAACTAAATTTTAAACGAAATTTAATATCATAAATAATAAGTGGCAATTAAAGCTTATTAATGACAAATATTTTATGTAATTTTATTCATTAAATTCTAAATTATTTTATTAATAAAAATCATTTAATATAATTTAAATTTATTGAAAAATCTTTTAAACATTTATTTTAAAGGAATCTTTTAGTACTAATAGTTAACCAGTTGTAATTAAAATCAAATCAATAAATTTCAATGAGTCTTTTCTCAAACTCACACAACAATTCGAAGAATCACATCGTCTCCGATAGTACAGTCACCAATTCATCAGTTTTCTCACACAACAATTCTAATAAATACGTTTACAATATTAGTGGAAATACTGGAAACATAACTATAAATTAAAATATCTATATAAATTCCTCTGCCACTACCAGATTGCAAGAAGATGAGGAAATCAAGCAGGGAAACAACTCCACTACAGTTCAGAGAGAGAACCAGCATGAGCAAGCCTTCATTTCGACACATTCTCAGCAATCTCAAGGAGATCTTCCTTACGGAAAAAGTGAGAAAAATCATGGTGATCCTACTCAACAAGTGACTCAAGAAGATAGTGACTCTTCAGCTGCCAACTCTCTAGTCCCAGGAAATCACTATTCACATAAAGGAAACCATGGTTCTTAAAATCTTCACACTTTCAATGTCGTAATAGAGACTCCCGCATTTGAAAATGGCTTGAGAAATCTCAATCAGTTATCTGGGAAATCTATTCCAGCTGTGTATTCAGCTAAAAAAAGCAAGTACAAGTGTACATTTCATCAAATGCCCTCCTCAATCAAAAGCCTAGATACCATATAAGTGAAGCCTGTAAGAATGGGTCTACCACATGGTGTCATCAGAATTGTCTTGAACAACCTCACTCCCAACAATATAAACATTAGTTTTAGGGATTAGTTCAATCTATTCCTAAATGAAGATGTGCAAAATCCTAGAATGCAGAGACATCTTCATAATTTTATCAGAAATGCCATTTAAAATTGCCAGTCAGCATTTTTTTCAAAGAGTCTTATGAATCTGAAAAATGTTTGAATTAATAATTTCATCAAATTTATTAAGAATCTGAAGCCAACTTCTCAGCCTCGTTATGTTCCAGAAAACATCGTCACTCAGACTGTTGAAGCAGATGTAGAAGAAGAGGATGAAGTCGAGGATGAAGTCAGCTTGATAAGTAGTGCATCTTAGACAAAGAGATAAAACTTTGATTGTGAGTAGATAGAGGAGGAGGAGAAATAAGAATAGGAGGAACTCATCTATCAAATTGATTGCGCTTCTTTCAATAGATCAGCTCAAAGTTCTATTGCTTTTAAAAAGTACCAAAGCTCATCTGATGATTTAAGATAAGGTGGCAATTGTGACACATATCAAGATGAAGCAGATTTCACTCCACAAGATGATGCCACTTCAAGCACTCTCGACATGTTTGGTCTTTTGGGAAATGAATTCGAGGAGCTCACACCAATCTTACAATTTACCAATTAAGAAGATCCTGTGACTATCGATTCTAAAAATAAATACTAAAAAAATGTCAAACACCCTAAGTATTAATTTAGCAAATTATTTAATTGTGTGTTTTAATTCATAAAACTAAGGCACGGAGAGAAACAACAATGAGTACGGTGGAGATGATCATGGAAACAAAGATTATATTTAATGATTTTACATTGAAGTTATTGGGAAAATAAATGATTTATAAAATTTATATAATAATTTAAAATTAAATATCCTCATTATAAAGTTAGTTGAAAATATATTGATTATCTAGAGAGAACAAAGTTAATTTATTTTTATCTATATTTGGACAAGATTTAATTCATTTTCATATTCTTAAATGATTTAGTCAATGAATTTCAATAACTTTTTATGAAAATGAATTTAAAAATAATAAGCTTATTCAATGATACATTATTACAATTAAAAAAGAAAAGTTAAATCTCATTTTAATAATAATTATAAGTGCTTCAATCACACAAAAATGTATACTTATAAAATCATATTGCATTTAATTCAATAAAATATAATTTTTATGAATATGATGAAATCATTTTATCGAGCTGCGTAAACAGCAACGATTCTTTTGATATTCATAAATGGTCATATTTCACAAAAGAGCTATAAACAACTGAAATTCAACTCAAATGGAAAATTTAGAATTGTACAATTAACTGATACTCACATGGGAGAAACAGATTATATTGCAGTTTTTATAGTATTTTCAATTATAGACTACCTGATGTGTCATATTTTAATAAGTATTAAGAAACAGATGAGAGGGATATCAATACTCAAAAAGTTATAAGATAAGTCTTGCAGTCTGAGCAGCCTGATCTCGTGGTAATGACTGGAGATATAGTTTCGGGGAATGTTTGGGATGGAAACTAAGGCTGGTTCGCCTCAATTTACCAACGAATAGTGGATGTAATGAATGAATTTAATGTACATTGGGCTTCCACAGCGGGTAATCATGATAACGAGGGAGACCTTTCAAGAAAGTAAATTTCTGAGCTAGACTAAGCATACGCTCTTAGTTTAACCAGGCCGAATGCTGCACCCTTTACTGAAGCTTTTAACTACATGATTCCAATTTACGATAAAGAAGGCTAGAACATAGTAACAAGAATGTGGTTTATAGACTCAGGAGACAATTCAGGGTGCTTAGGCAAGATAGGCTATGATTGTATAAAGGATGATTAAATCAATTGGTTTAGATAGGCAAATAATGACATACCTGAATCTGACCCATCAAAGGGAAGAGGTTTTATGTTTATGCATATACCCCTTAATGAATATATGAATTTAATAAACGAAGAAATAACTGCGGGAGTAAAGGGAGAAGATGTTTGTTGTGGAGCTTATAACACTGGCATGTTTAGCGCAATTAAAGAATAAAAGACTATAGAGTGGGTTTCAAGTGGCCACGATCACAACAACGATTATTATGGAAGCTATTAGGGTATTTACTTGGGATATGGAAGAAAAACTGGTTATGGTTCTTACGGACCTGAAGGAATGCTCAAAGGAGCAAGAATTTTCGAAATTACTGAAAACCCTTACACAATTGAAACTTGGATCAGACAAGAAGACGGAACTAAAATGGTTTAAAATTTCCCTCAATTCAAGCCAATCGATTAATATGTTCAGCTTCAATGCTGTGGTAAAGATGCAGTCAGTCAATTCTACAGCTATAAATACACTTTAGTAGTCTCAGCTATCCTCATGCTGTATATAGTAGAGAGATGCTTTTAAACTTACAAGAGAAAGAAAGCTCAGAGGGCATTGTAAAACTAAGAACATACAGATCTAGATATAATCAAGTTTATTAATATTTACAATATTTTCTTTAATTAATACTGCTGGGAAGGATGCATAGTCAAAATCAATTAAAATTGATGAAGATAATGATTAAACAGAGCACTTGTTGAAAAAAGAATATTAACAAAACGATTATTCAAATGAAGAGGATGAGTAGCTAGATTACTAGGAGGAGAGTAAAACTTTAAAAGATTGAAGCATTTTATGATATTTATTTATGGTGTTACACAATATTAAATCTAACAAAATTCATATTCAAGTAAAGAAATCTATAAATAAATATTTATTTCATAAACTAAATTTTAGGGTGATTAAATAATGTTACAAATATTTAAATGATTGTACAATAAATATGATATGCTCATTGAAAAATCCTTTTCTATTTTGATTTTTCTATGCTCTAGACAATCTTTATTATTATGCATGTATTTTTCAAAATTAAGATTTATTAGAAATTAAAATACAACTGAATATAATTAAAAATAACAAAATCAAAAATGGTCGAGAGTGCTTGAGAGAGATCCATCCTGTACAAACAAGTAAGTCACTATTATTTTATATTCAATGCAAAATTTTTAAAGTAATTGATACTCTCTTGCTTATTTTCGATAATTTCATTAAATATGCTGTAGAATTTGTATACTTAAATTTATATGTAAAAGTAAACAATCAAAAGTTTAAACAAAAAACTGAAATTTAGAAAATGGGGAAGTGACTTGACAGTAATTAAAGGCAGCACTAAAAATTATACATAAAGATAGTGATATTTGAACAAATATGCCTTGTTCGCTCAAATCAATCTATTTAGGAAAAGTTGAAAATAAAAAATAATATAAAATTAATTAAAGGCAGTTAGTAAATCTAATAAAAAAACATGCAACTTTTCATTGTTTTAATAAGCATATTTCTGAAATAAATTTGCAACTATTTACACTTTGCTTATTAATGCCAGTTTTGTATTTCTTTGAATTAATTAATTCCTAATCTTTTGTATTTTATCAATAATTGTTTTGTAAGAATGAATAGAATCCCCTCATAGACTACTTGTAGCCCCTCTCATAATTTCCTATTTTGAATATAATCGAAACAAGAGTTATTAAAATGATAAAATTTGTATTATAATTTATTATTATTATTATTATTTCAATCATACATTATTAATGAAGAGAAGAAACCAAGAGACGAAGCTGCCTCTTGTAAGTTAAATATACTACAATGACTATCAACATCAAACCCCTATTTCGCCTTATCCACATTTAATAATACTTGCTTTATAGAACAGGATAAAGAAGATCATGCAGACCAACAAAGAAATCGGTAAAATTTAGAGTTCCACACCCATGTTTATTGCCAAGGCGCTAGAACTTTTTATCGAGGACATCACTAAACTCTCAGCTGATTGTGCTTTACACAATAATGACAGTAAAATACAGCCAAGCCATATGTAAGTAATTTATTCATTAAAGCCAATATTATATATGTTTCTTGATATGAAGTTTAACAATTCTTTTTTTTACAGTAAATCAGTTGTGGAGAGAAATGAGAAATTCGGGTTCTTGAGGGGATCAGTGGATAAAGTGGCTGATTTGGTTTTGATTGAGCCAAAACAAGAAGAGAAAATTGAGGCCAAATCAACCTAAAAATCTAAGAGAGGGGCTGCTGCTTCAAATCTAATTAGTGCTTCTTAGTCAAATAATAATTTAATTATATTTATTTTAAAAAATTTGATAAAATTATATATATTATTTGAGGAGTATTATATTTTAAGAAAATATGTCAGGAGGTAGTATAAAAGCATCATCTAGTGGACTAGGCAAAAGTGTGAGTGAGAATATTGTGAGTTCAACTCCTGCATCAATATCAGGAGTCAAGAGAAAAGATAAGCAGGCCAGGAAGGAACAAGCAGTGTCAGATTCTATAATCAAAATTAGTGATAATAATAATCATATAACAATAGATAATATAATATTATAAATCATCAAAATTAGTTCTAGTGTTAATGCCAAAGAACCAAGTGGAGGCAAGAAACCAGCACAAGCTACAAATAAAAGAAAGAGAAATGAATGAGTATTTGTAAAGTGTCATGTAGATAAAGTTTATTGTTAATTAAGTTTAAGAAATTGGATTATTTTTATCTGTATTAATTTCTTGATTTTGCTTTGATTCAATGATACTAGTCTTATTGATTAATAAAATCAAATATTCTTTGTATTAAGCAAATTTTTTGAATTTTTTGTTCAATTCTGGTTATAAAATTTAAATCAAGACTGTTTATAATTAAATTTACTTTAATATATTCTCACTAAAAATGGACCCCTTATTCAACAAACTAGTTCCTTAATCTAAACCAAAAGTATTTATTATTCGACCTAGAGGCAAGACCTTTATAACTGGCTTGGCGAGTTCTTATGATGAAGATAGTTTTGACGAAGGAATTTTAGGTAAAAATATCAGTTAAAGAGAATTTAAGAAGATTGTTGAGAAACTAAACGAAACAATTATTGAGAATTGCCTAATAAAAATTAATATAAAGAAGTCGTTCTTTCCTTTTTTTACATTAATTATTATATACTACAATTAAATATTTATTAATAGAATTGGCCATGCTCAACTTGCCAATTAATCGGATATATGTTTTGTCCTTGTACTCTAGGCCTTTCGTTTATATTTCCAGGTTGTGTAATTTCTGAAGCCAAATATTAACTAAAATTAGCAATAAAAGATTTTAATGAATATATATTTAAGAAGATGGGCTTGTTTATGATGTATAGACAGTATTTAAACACAAATCATAATAATAATAATAATAATAATATTGATTCAATTTATCCCATATATATTTCCCAAGTATAAGCATAATAAAATTTAATGTTTTTCATAAATAACATAAATAGGTTTATATTGTTCGACTTCCTGGCTTGAACTTCATGTTATTGGTAAAAGTAAAGAGAAAACTCAGTAGAAATAATAAGAACTAATTAAAGATAAAATATATATATATATTTATATATATATAATAATTAATGTATCTATAATTTTTGTTTTTTTATAGATAAAATCAATGAACCTGAATAAACATAAAGTAGAAAGAGTTAAGCTAAAACTCATTATACAAATTGGAATCAAAATTAAATTGAAATGACTTAGAAATTGCTTGGAGATAGTTATCGTAATGACGGATGAAGCATGTCATATAATTTGCTATATTAACTTTGCATGAATATCACTGGTGCTTATCGAATATATATAAAGTAATGTCTCGGAAATTTGAAATTTATATTGTTAATCAAAATATTTAAATGCATCAACAAACTTGAAATAATAAACTGATTCTTTTATTTCGATAAATTTTATATTCTCTATGTAATTCTTGATATTCTAAAAAAATTGAAGAAATAAATCAAAATTTATTATATAGATGCCTCTATCTTTCATTAGTTAATTAACGAGGGATTGATGTTTGTAATTGAGTATTAATTCTTATGTTTTTATAATTAATATTAATTGATGGCAATTATTAAATAATTAAATATTTAAATTGATATAAAAACTATTCTTATGCTTTTAAGCCATACTATCATCCTTGTCTCTCTCTTCTTCTTAGATTATTAAATCCCTTGTACGATTAACACTCTATTATTATTCTGAATTTTGATGTTAATTTTTGAAATTCAAGCCAGAAAGCCTGCTACTCTATAATTTCATTGAACCTCTATGACTACTGTTGCTATTTATACTAATGTATTTTGATTGATTTAAACTTTGGTTTTTGCTCATGAATTCTTCAATTAAATATCGTGTTTTCAGCTTATATAAAAAGCCTGATTTATGGAAAAAATTTCACAAAAACGATATTATCAAATTATGATATCAAATATTTATTTTTCAAGGACATCTTTTTATTATTTACTGGTGTCTTGGAGCTTTCTTAGCATTAAACCTTCAAGCTTATTAAGTTTCTTCAACATTTTTTCCTTATGCTTAATTTCTTTTCTTTCTTAAGTTAGCTCTCTGTCTTTCTTTGATTGTAAAATATTATTTTAATTTACTTCATTCCAAAATAAAATATAAAAAAGTAAAATTAAATTCTAAAGAAAACAAATTATTATTGTGCCTCTCTGATCTTATCTAGTTTGGCTCTCTCAATGTTTATTTAGGACATTTCCAACTATTATCTGATATAATAATATATATAAATATAGACTAATAATATATATAATATAGATTTGATATCCTTGTTCTTACTAATCTTAATATATTTTTCAACAGCTTCTTATTACAAAAAATAAATATTTTTATTTTACATTTATTTGATGATATAATTCTCTAAATTATGTAAATGAATCTAATCTTTAAATCTTTGATAAAAAAATATTACTTAATAAATACTTCACAATCTCTTTTTCATGAATCAAGCTTCTCTCCTTCAATTCCCTTGCTTACTCCTATTTCTTCAATAAAACCCTCATAACTTAGTCTTCTCTCCCTATTTGAATTTTCTTAACAGATTCTTTCCTCTCCATAGCTAAAGTCTAAAAAGCTGAGTTCGATTGGTCTCTCAGCAAAGAATTTGATTTATGAGAAATAAGTGATTAATTTTGAATTTCTTGCATTTATTTGGCTTTTCTGCGAGTTTCGTGAATCTTTTTAAGCGTTTTATCTTCTTCCATCTGTAATACTCTAATTCTATTGTGGATCTATAAAATAAAAAACTTTACAAAATATACTAAATTTAAATCTTGAGCACTTCCATTTCTTTATCACGATTGAGTCTCTTAGCCTAACCAAGGGAAATTTGTGGCAAATTGTTTATATTTCCATCGAAAGAAATTCTATTTTTTCTATGAGTTACGGAAGTCTAGACACTTACTCTATTGCTATTATAATTATTATTACTTATATGTGTTTAGTCGTTATTATAGGTAATCTGTGGGTTATCTTTCATATGAGTAGAATGGTTGTGGCTTTTTATAAAATTTAGTACTCATTTGAGTTAAATTTAATAATGGAGATATAATCTTGAGAAATTAAGGTAATGACAATATTTTATAAGTTATTGCTTAAATCTTCTTCAGCTTCTGGCTCCTGTACTATTATATTAGATATTGAATGATTTTTTATATCTTGTTTATTCTACAACAATTGATCTTAAATATTCAATATAAAATTTTATGATTTATTACAAAATCATCAAATATTTCTAATGACATACTAATTAAATCTTTCTTGATATCGCTTGTATTCTAACTTAGCGAGGGTAAATTGCTCCTGCTATAGCGATTGGATAGGTTGTTTTTCACATTAATTTTATCCAATTTTTTATTTTTATTCTTTAAATTTACCGATTAATAAATTGCTTAATTGTTATGTAAGTTATGTGAAAGACTTTAATATTACTAATTCAGGGTTTATTGCATGTAAATTCCTTGAAAAAATTTTTAACATAAGATATTGATGGATAAAATCTATTGATACATAATTTTCTTATTTCATTTAATATTAAGATTATAAAAGGTTTATAAAACTAACCTTAAACATAATATTTAAAAAAGTTCATTAAAATAATTTAGTCAATTTTTATAAATCCTATTCCTATGAATCTATTAATAATTTGTGTTTTATATTTAAAAGGGTATCATTTACTTAGCATGTTTACTATCTATTTATATTTATAATAAGTAATTTATGAATTAATAAATTCAAACAAAGATTATCGATTTACATTGAGATTTATTACTTAGAGCCAGATTTGCCCAACTTATGATTATTTTTATTTTTCTTACTTTTATTATGAACCATCTCAAGATCATCATAAGTGCCAGGTTGCATATTATTTTATTTGAGACCTCTTTTTGAGATTCCATAGTCAATAGTATTATTCAAATTTAAATTATGTTTCTAATTTGATACCTGACTGGTATTAACTAAAATTAATGGCAAATTTCATTTAAAAACGTTAATTAAAATTTGAAGAATAATTTCATATTTCTGAATTTGAGTTAATTAAAAATAATATTAACAGTATCTCTTTAGCCACTATCGAAGTAAACCTAATTATTATTGCTGGTGATATTTCTAGTTTTAAGCTTTTTACTATTTTTATTTTATTTTTAAGTAACTCCTCCATTAGTATTTTCAGCTATATTACTATAATCTATGGTTATAAATTGTTTATCAATTGAAGTAGTGTCGTTTATGTTGGAGTAAGGGTTTTAGTCAATAATATTTGATTTTTATTCTTAAATCTTCTTTTCTTGGACTTAAAATTAAGGAGTTACAACTATAGAACTGTGCTATACTTAAAAAGTATAAATTGAAAAAAATAAAACAATTATAATAAATATTCTAGGAATATTTATTTTTAAATTACATCTCTATAGTTTACTTAAATAAAGAATCAGTAACAATCTTATTCTCACTAATTGTTAATTTATTATAGTTATCATTGCTTTCAACTAGAATTGGAGGGGTAATTATTATTAAAATATTATTTCTTATAAATAAAAACAATAAAATTATAACTTCTTTGGTGAAGTATTTTTTGTGTTGGATTTTAAACTAACCTATGCAAAATTCTTGGTTTTATCTTAGAAGGGCTTATTATTATTGTCAATTTGACTCGGTTATTAAGGTAAATTTTATGATTAACTTATTTAAGACATTTTTATCTACTTTTATGATTATTAATTAATTTTTTTTAATTTATAATTCACAAATAATTAAATGATGATTAATATTCAAATGAAAGAGCAATTAATATAATTTAAATTAAAAAAGTAAAGAAATTAATCTATATAAAAATTTTTGTGATAAAGCTAATTCATTCATGGGGATATGGGTTTTGAATAAAATTTTTATTTTTCCTTAGATTTATTCAAACAAATTTCAATTTTGATTTTGCTTGATAAACAATTTAATTTTATTAATGTTTTTGTGATTAATTTCCTCATCTATTTATTAATATTTAAAAACTATTTTCATTTTTATTTTGCTCAACTACTATCATTTTATAACTATATGGGTTATATTAGCTAATTTTCAAATTTAAGTTAATTTAATTTTAATTAAAATGGTTTAAGAGACAGCTGTAAAATACAAATCAAAATTAATCTCAAACCTACCTGTGATTTTATTAATATTAACAACTTTCTTAGTAAATATTGCTCATGGACAAGGTAAATTAGCAGTCAAAATTACAGGATAAATATTTTGGCATTTTGATAATAATTAGTTTTAATTATAGAAACATTTCTGGCATCAAGTGTGTTCGTTAATGATGCTACAGTAAGCAAGCAGACAACTTTGGGATTTCAACTTTTCCTCAATACCTAACGTGTTTAAAACACAGATCAGCTCTATATCATACTTATCTAAAAATTAAGAATAAATGTAATTATGCTTAAATTTGAAGCATACTACCAACTGGCGTTACTTTTAGAACATCAACAACGCCTTCATGTTCAGCTACGAGCGTGACCGTAAGCGCTTGTACTATACTAAACAGTACAGCAGCACGATTGACTTTTACCACTAGTGGAAGTTGGAGTTCGCTTGAGGGCTCAATTTCAAACTTCATTAATCCTGATAGTGTCAGAACTATCTCGGGGATATAATTGACAATTTATTAAGGGAGCACTACAACTATCAAAGCTTCTACACAAGCCGCTTCTTTGTCTAATTTTCAGCCAGCTACATTCAATTCAAGTAATTTGAAATTATTGTTAATTATTTTATTTCTATTTTATAATTGACTGCCGTCTTTGCATCAAGTAGTGTAGTAGTGGGTCAAAATAATGTTCAGCTAATTGTTACAGTAACCCCAACCACACTATCACTTAGTAATATCATATTTTATTTACAGAATAAATACAACATAGTTATTCTAGCAATATTGAAAGCAAGAGGGCTAGTAATAATAGGTATACCATCATACTACACGAATTCAGGCAGCAATTATATGATTGGTAGCAACACCCCAACTTGCTCTGGGGATATGACCTCCAAAACCATAACAGTTAACTCGTGTACTTTTAGTGGAGCTTCCCTATAACTTACTGTGAGCTATACGATATCAGATTTGGCTGATACTACGACTGCCTTGAAAATCACCATTTCAAGTTTAGTATTAAAATTCAACCTATACTAATGAGACACAGTATTTAATGAATAAAGTTTTAGTTTTGTAATTATACTTAAAGTTTTAAGAACCCAATCTCAACCCAAGCAAAGAGTGGATTCACAGTACTTACGCAAGACTCTAATGGCTTTTTAATTGAATAATCAAATACTCTGAGTTTATCTGGAATTACTACAGCGTCAACCTTTTCTTCATATACCTTGAGTCTAGTTGATTCTTAATCAGTTCAAACATATACTGGAATATAATTAAGGCTCTCTCTGAGTGTACCTGTAGAATAAAATTGCTTTATGAAAATTACCTTTCCATCTGATTTCACTCTTGATGATAAGTCTTATATTTTAAATCATTTTTTGTTTCTATAAAGGACTTTGAATTTATTGCTAAATATATAATCAATATATAATGATAAGTTGACATCAGTTATAGGTACAGGTTTCTTCAGACCCTCAGCCACTTCAAGTATTGTTCAAATGATAAGCAGTGACTTGTCCAACCGAATCCTAGTTATACCAGCCTGTCAATATTAATTCGGGCCAGATTAAACTGGTATACTTACTTTTAATTAAATCAAGAATCCTGTAAGTTATCACTATTACTATAATTCTTAAATAATTCTTATAGTACTAAGTAAAGGCAACTGGACATATTTTGATTCAGTTGGCGAAAGATTCTTCTTTTACTGTGAACATAGCCTAAGTAATCGATGCTTAAGCATTTTCAGTGCCTGCTTCTACATTCTTAAGTGGGACTGTAACAAACATCTTATTAAATTATTTTTATTGGGTAAAGTAACGTAAGAATTCATCTAAAGATCATTTTCTTGGGAAAGTCTTTTGGTTCATAAAACCTCTAATTTATTTACAAAAAAACCAATAATATAAATATTTATTTATTTATTCATGAAAAAAATGAGATTGAGTTTTTGCTATATTGTAATATATTTGTTGGCACGCTTTAAACAAAAATTAAGGAATAATAATAATTTTTTACATTTGTAATAATCACATTACATCAATTAAAAATTCTTAAAATGTTTGTATGACATCTTAGTAAAAGCCGTTGATTCAAATGTAATTTAAACCTACACAAATTACAGTATAACTTTCACTCCTCAAAACAGTTTGCTGTTGAATAGAACATAAATAGTAATCACATTCCCTAGCCTAATACCTTTTTTTATTTATTAAAAATTTACACAATTAATGAATGATTTTAAATTATATTTTTGTTGGAGAATTTATAATAAATTACCTCTACCAACATCTAGCTGTCTTATCACAGATCGAAGTTTTATAAAAATAATTATTAAAATAAATGTTTAAACTTTAAAAGTTCCCAATTCTCTTTAACTTCAATGAACTGTGCCTTTTCAGGTTAAGTAGTGACAATAACAAATGCATTTGATGTGACATTTACTGGTGGTGCTCCACTCATGCTAAACATCTCAAAGGGAATGAACCCTTAAAGCGAAAGAGATGCTGGCGTTTTTACTATTCAAACTTACATCAGGCAATCTGGTGTGTATTATTTAGTTGACTCAGGGACATCAAGCACTGGCATGATTATTCCCAAAGGAGGTCAAATCACTAAAGCTAAAGATATCGAGGTTGTCAGTGCTACCACTTATTTAAATGATTAGACTTACAAGTTTTACCTAAATATGGTGCACAAACTTCCTTAAAATGGATATCTAAACTTCACCCTACCTAGCGAATTAAGCATATCTAGCTCTTCGCTCGTGACAAATAATTGTGTGAATTTAGATAATAAAAAGAGCATGAACTGTTAAGCGATTGGTACAAACTCAGTCCTTATAACTATTGATTCAAGAGCTTTTACAGATGGAATAGCTATTGGTAGCGTATTCAGCTTTTCAGTATAGGGTATTAAAAATCCAAGGACAACTTAAACCACAAGTATATTCTATTTTTATTCCTATGATTCCGACTCCTATAAAATTGATTCATCTGGACAATATGATTATTTTACTGCAACTATGACGAGTTTATCAGATCTGACTGCAATTATAAAGTATCAATTTTGATATTTTATTTACATCCTTTTTTATACTATCGATAAAAGCAACAATACAAATAATGCCGTTACAAACTATTTCTTTACTTTAACTCCAAACTCGCCCATTCTATAAAATGATCAAATTTCCATAAAATTTCCTCCAGAAATAAAACTTCCAGATGCTAATTTATTAGCTTGTGATGGAGATGGAACTTATTTGTTAACAGTCATTTGCAGCAAAGCTAGCACTGATGTGCTGACAGTAATGTTCTCTAAAATAAACGCCATTAGTGCAGGAAGACAGTTCAAACTAACTGTTTATAATGTTCAGAATTCTATAAGCACTAAACCTTCTTCACCATTCACAGACATAATTATTTCTACAACTACTGGTTATGGAGTATCACGATACTCAAAGCTAGATTTAACAACTACTACAAGTACTTCATCTGATATTTGGAATAGAAAACTCACTTAAAGTAATAAGAATCCTAATGAGCAGGCAACGTTTACTATCAGATTCACAACAGCAAATTCCTTACCTCCCACAACGGCTATTCTCATAACTGCTCCATCAATCATAAGTCTGAATTAAAACTCTTCAACTTGTTATGTTGCTTTGACTCAAGTTTATTAAGGTGTCTGCAGTATTAATCAGCAATTAATTAGAATTGAAAATGCCTTTTCTAGTCTAAACTTTAACTATGTGGGTGAAGTCTCAATAGTTTTCATTGCAACTAATCCTGGAGATAACTCTAATTTACAAAGCATTTTGCTGAGATTGTACACTGATAACACATACACTTATAGAATAAATAAGATTGAGACTGGATTGACACCAACTCTAGAGTGCAATTATCCATGCAGAAGATGTGACTAAAATAATCCTGACTTTTGCACTGACTGCTTCTCAGATTCAGCTTTTCCCTAATACATTCAGAAACAATCAGATGGTTCCTAAACATGTGCTTATCAATGTTCAGGAGGTTATACTTCAAATGGTAGTAAATCACCAAAGTCTTGCTCTTTATGTGATTCTAAGTGCGCTGATTGTTATCAGAAAGATAAAGTTGGTGACGTTTCCAAATGTACAGAATGCTCTAGTGCATACCCATTTTTCTTTAGCCCAGGTATTACTTGCTAGACACAATGTTTCGAAGGGTAGTATTAATGCAAAACTAAAGAGTGCTGTAATTGTCAATTACCTTGTAGAACATGTGAAAGCTCTACTTTATGTCGGACATGTTTCCAAAATTCGGATAAGCCACTTTTATGGATTGATAAATGCGTTGATAAATGCCCAACAGGGTTTACTAAAGTAGGATTTGATTGTGTGAAATGCACAAGTCCTTGTGCTACTTGTGGAGAAGGAACTCCAACAGTTTGCTTGACTTGTGACGGCAAGCAAGGCAAGTAACTTCTCTTTGGAAGAAATTGTTTATCTGGATATACGTCTATATTTTGCAACTTATATAAATTATTATATTTTTTTAATTAATTAGTTGATAAACATCTTCGTTAAGTAAATCCGTCAGGCTTCCTCATTGATGAATTTGAAAATATAGTGGATAATTTTGGAAAAGTTAAATTTGTAAGAGAACAGCTTAGCAATCTTGGAGACATACCTCCTTTGTTCAATTACAAGGGAAAGCAATTTGATATACGAAATATTATCGGTATTTTTAACAGAGATTCTATTACGAAGCAAATTATTCTCTAAACTGATCCATATGAAAGCACGATTTAAGTAGATAAATTAGGTAGAAGAGTTAACTCAAATGGGTATTTAGTAGATAGAATGGGAAATATAATAAACAAGGAGGGAAATATAGTGTTCTTTAAATCGTAGTTGCTGTTTACAGAGCCTCCTAAATTCTTCCCATTTACTAAGTTTAAACTTGAATGGATAATTGGAAATTTAATTTTTGATAATATGACTGGATTCCCTCATTTTGAACCTGAATAAGTATATGAGGAATAGTTTTCAGGTAAAGTTACATTCATAATAATAACGAAAGATCCTAGGATTGATATAAAATGAATTAAATTTAATATATTGTTATTATTTAAAGAGTATGGAATATTGAAGCTATTTAATAATCTAGGTATTGCCAGTATTTACCTATTATCTTTTGGGTTTTATAATCTAATGTTTCTTGATTCTTCTTATTAGTGAAAAAATATTATTTTTTGTAACTTATTTATTATTAATTGACCAGTTTTGTCGTTTTTATTTTTATTATAATCAATGTATTTATTATAATATTTTTCAAATATTCATGATGATTATTTGATATGGATGGAAGAAGAGTAAATCGGTTAGGCTATTTAATTGATGAAAACGGAAATATAATTGATAGAAAAGGAAATTAAGTATTCAAAAAAGAAATTTTAGTCCTGGACGATATAAAAAAGCCAAACTAAGTGCCAAAGCTATTCAGATCAAATTTACTTTATTCAAGAGAAAATTACGAACTTATCCTCTAGCAAAGAAATTAAATGCAAAATTAATAAGAAGACGATAATTTTACTCGTTAGGATAATCAATCCCAACTCTAGGATTAATTAGAAGTCTTGTAACAAACATCCAAATTTTCAAATGTATTACTGGATTAAGACTTCGACCAAAGATAAGAAAACATCACTCCTCCTCTTATGGACGATGAGATCATAAATATAAGTGTCAAATAGAGTAATCCGTAGTAAAGCTAAAAGAGTATCCTATAGTAAAACTTGGCTTCAGATCTCCTATCAGATCAGCCACTTTAGTAATTCATTTAAGACTAAGACATACTAGATTAGCAGTAAGACCCCTTAAGTTTTATTGAGGATGGTGGAATGAGTGACCCAGAACCTTTAATGAACAAAGTTAAGAAACTTGATAAGAAAAAGAAACAGAGAAAACAGTCTGCTTATGGAGTTAGATAAACAAAGCAAGTTCGATAAGGAGAGAAAGTTATGAATGCCTATGCAATTACCAGACCAATTTCATCATACTTGCCTTAGTAATATTAACAAAGAGCGAAATCTCAAGTCAGAGAAAGATTGAATCAATAAAATCCTTAGAGCTTAGGTGCGACTGGTTTCAATTAGTAATACGGAAACAAGCAGGACATGAATGACTACTACAATGGAATGGGAAATATTAATGGCAGCTTGAACAATAGGACAACTGACTAGAAAACTAGGTTAATGAGCTCTAAGTCTAATTTGAACATGACCTCGCATATTCAATCCAGTGGTGGAGGCATCTTTAAATAAAACGCAATTTCAGCACTTGGTTTTACCGAGGACTTTAGCAACAAAAACTTGAACTAAAACTTCCCAGTCAAGAGAAACCAATATATGATATCAAATAATGACAACCAGAGTGAGGATTAATCTTACAACAATTACTTAGAGGGCGATGTAGAGAACAATTTCAATTTCAATTAGAATCAGCAGTAGTAGTTGATGGATGAAAGACTACATCGCAGAGTTCAATAGAAGATGATAAGGCAAAACGAGTCGCAAGTTGATAAACTTTACGCTGATGAAGTCAATAAATACATCGACTAATCAGATGATGAAGATGGAATAGAGGGGGGAATTGTTGAAGGGGAAACTATTTTTAATGAAAATTTTAATGTTGGCAAGAAACACCAAGAAGATCGATCTAATAGCAGAAAGAGAAACTCTAGACTTTCTAAGCTTTCCTATATTATTTTTAAATTGAGATAAATTTTCAATTTAAATTTAAATCCTTTAAATAATTATAAATAAGCTTCGAATGTACAAGAAAGATATAAGGCTGGATTCCCCAGGAAGTAATGACTCATAACTATCCAGAAAGGGCCAGGCTCATCTCTATAGAAGCAAAAAACAGCTGCAAAGAATGGACAGTAAACTAAAAAATCTTGAATCTATCTATCTTTAACATTATTAACTTAGATTTTAGTTGATTTTCCTTAATTAAATGCAAAATCAGTTTATTGACACATATTTGTGCAATAACCAATATAATCAGTAAAAAATTAAACTATGAAGAAAGGACTATATGCAGATACTAGTGCTAAAAGAATACCTAAACCTGCTTTTAATGGAGGAAACAGTAATTCAAATGCAAGGCAATTTAGACCAATATATTTAAAAGTAAATTATATTTTTATTATATAAAATAATTTCAAAAAAATTTGAGAATAAATATTATAATAAAACTAAAGTTTTTATAAAAATTAATTGAATGGCAGATAAATATAACTTCGAATCCACTTAAGCAAATCTACCTAGAGCTATAAGTCCAATGGGAGGCAACAATGATCGATCGAGCAGTTAGTTATAGTATGGCAGAAGACGTGGCAGTGATTATTGAATTTATTATACAAATTATCTTAGTAAAGTATTGGTTTAAATATTTAATTTCTTAATTTACCAGAGATGTTTCACCATTTTTTTGTAGACACTCTACGCCAGTATGTTTAATTTTATCGTAATCATAAATTTATTTCAAACCATTAATTAAGATAATATCGAATAAGCGAAATAACATCACTTTCCAATGCAAAATTCCCTAAAAAGCACATCCAATACATCTTCAACATCCACTTTCCCAGTTATACGGCCTATGCAATGAATAGCAGCTCTCAGCTCTTCCACTAGCATATCTGGAAATAATTCTTCTCTCCTAAAATTAGTCAAGTGCACAAGCGTTTACTCAAGCAATTCTCTATGTCTTTACCTCGTTATTAAGAAATTATCGGAGTCTGCTAAATTGTTTGGTAGATGTTGACTGGATATCTAGGTTTTTATTAGAGACTCTAATGTTTAATAAAAATCATCCATATTCAAATTCTTTTCAAAAGAGACATTAAGAGCGTTCAAAAGCTTTCCATTCCTTAATTTTACATTAGAAATTGTAGGGGTTTAATCCTAAGCTAAATCTAGTTTATTAATAATTATGATAGGGCTTTTCTGTAAACTCATTATTTACTGCTCTAAGATAAACTAGCATTGTTTTATTCTATATTCATTCTTATCATTTACATACTCTAAATCTTGTATATCAAGCAAGAAAATAACTCCATGACTTTTCTGGGACTCTTCCATGGCCATATCAATACCCTATTTCTCAATAGAATCTTTGGTTTAATCTCTCAATCCTGCAGTATCAGTAAGAATGACATTATAACCAAAGAGGTTAATATTAGTGCTAATTAGATCTCTTGTGGTACCTGGGATTTCACTAACAATAGCAACTCTTCTTTTAGTTAACAGATTCATCAAGGTGCTTTTTCCAGCATTTGGGGGTCCTAAAATTGAAATCTTAAACCCTTCTCTGATGGTTTCTCCAATATTTGCATCTCTTAAATAGCCCTCAATTTGTTTGGAAAGTAGTTCTGTACTTTTGCCTAAATCAATGAACACTTATGGCAGCAAATCGTTGGTTTCATCAGCTTCAAAATCTATATAGGCCTCAGCATGAGCCAACATTCTAATCAGTTATTGTCTAAGATCTTCATAAAGTAAAGAGTGACGTCCTAAGAGCTAATGCATGGAGAGCTTGAGTTGTTCTTCTGATTATGCGTTTATTAAGTCGTTCAAGCCCTCAGCTTTTACTAAGTCTAATTTTCCATTCATATAAGCACGTTTAGTGAACTCTCCTTAAAAAACATTTAATTTTAAGGGACAATTATAAAAATTATCAACTAGTTATCCTTGTTTGTTTTTCAAGATGATAGGCTTTATACTATCTTTAGTTGTATCATAATCAAAGTTTCCCATAATTTCGTGAGGGTTAAAGTTATGCTTCTCTAGTTTATAGGGCATTGGAATGTCTCCTCCTCCTTCTTATTCATCCCTATCAATCTACAAATCTTCTCTCTTGAACATCAAATTCAAGTTGTATTTGCTAATCACACAGCCTACATTTTCATCGACAAGATAACCCCTTCGATTTACTGGCCTTCCTTTCATATCTCTAAGATTATTAGAAATAACTTAATCTTTCTTGTTTAATATACCACCCTTAAAAGGACTACGAACGAAATCTCCTAATATATCGTTTATATTGAATGTGCGCTAGTTAAAGTACTCAGTTTCATATTGGCTTTACAAAAGGTCTAATCTTTAAAAATGAGACAAGAGCTACTTTTCAGATTGCATTGACAATATTACAAGTATGATTATTTCTAAATAATTTATTAACGAAAAATATTCTAATTTAAAATTATGAAGCAATATTTGTTACTAGCTGAAAGATTGATTATGTTTGGAACTTCTGGATCTAATTGATTTATCAGACAAAAGTTTTTCCAAAGATTTTAGTGTTTTTATGCTCTTAACACTTTTCAAACTTTTAACACCAATAGTGCCTCCACTAACTGCTCCTTTGCCAACAAGCCCTCCATAACTAGATCTTTTCTTTCTGTTAATGTTATCAAAATCTGAATCGTCTTCGTCTTCTCTTTCATAAGCTGTTTTCAAGAACTCTCTTTGTGTATCAGCATCGTCCCCCAAAGAAAGCTGTTCTTCATCATCCTCTTCGTTGATTTAAGTGTAGTAGGGATTCTTTGACTTACCTCTTTATCTCTTTTTCTTCAAACGTTTATATGAAATTTAATCGTTATAGCTCTCAATCGAATTTTAAGCTTAAGAGTTGTCTGCAGCTCTGATAGAATTTTCTCTTTAAGGAATTGACTTGAAGGAACTTTTGCTTTTATTGTTACTGAGCTAGTCAGTTTGCATCTCAGAATCAAACATCACTGGCTTTTCTTAAATAACTACGGGTGGAGGAGGTGGAGGTGGTGGATCCTTTACATCGACATATACGTTGTCGAATTTATAGTCTAATTGCAATTTTTCAACAAACTTTTCTCGTTTGCCAAGTCTATTTCGCTTGTTGACGCTTCTAGGTGATATCTCTGACATAATATTCTATGGATACCTCTGTTTATTTTACTAATTAGCTTCTAATAATGAACTATCTAGAGACTAGTTTTTTCTTTCATCCCTGCCCAGCATGTCATTCGGTATATAAACTGGAATATTTTGCATTGAATTAACTCTCCTTAAGAATTTGTTTTCTATATGTTCTTCTGTAGTGTGGTTACTTTGCTGAGTCTTAAGCAACTGATCTATTCTATCATTATTAAAAAGTTCTCTGTTTAATTTTATCTATGATAAAATGTTTCTCAAAGCTTCCTCTCTATCTTAAACTTAAATTTTTGATTCTTCATCTTCCATCTCTCCCATCACTAATTGATCTCTCGATTTTGACAAATCAAGCTACTTACAAAAATTTATATTTTAATATAATTTATTTTTTAAATGGTTTCTATTATATAAGTAAGCTTAGTTTATCTTTTAGCCTTAGCTAGAGCTTTCTCATCTTAATAGCTGAGTCGACTGCACATACAGCAATTATCAAAGATCATCATCAACGCTCCAATTAAAGCTATACCTCCGCTTTCTGCACAGGTAATATATAGTTAAGATCCCCATTGCAAATAATAGAGGACAAGAACATCAATTGCAACAATTGGAAGAGTGAAAGTGAAGATTGATACAAACGAGAATATCTGTATTTTCTTAATAAAATCGGTTTTATTGTCAATATTTGCACTAAACAGCTCTAAACCGAAGAACCTTGAATATAGAAACCGGAAGATTTTGAAGTTTATTAAAACAGTAAAAAAGAGCACAAATATCGTTGTGCAGAAATATTTCTGTCTCCAGTAGTTAAAAGCAATGTCTGAATGTTGAATTCTAGCACAGTAGTAAATTGCAAAAGCTAGGTTTAAGGCATATAGCAGACAGAGTATAATGAATGTGCTGACTGTAATGATTGTATAATTTATCTAGTAATTGTATGCATAGTAAATTTGATAGACCACAGCAGCCCATTCGATTAATCCAAGCATGGCCACTGCATTACTTATTATAAGTGATCGTTTCTTGGAAACAATAAAAGCAGTGAAACTTATCATCAAAGCAATTACTGCACAGCACCCAAATGGGAAATATATCAATGAAGAGTCAAGCAGATAAGTTCTTATTTCACAAGCTAAACCATCTCTGCTTTTAATATAGTTAAATGGACATTCAGTGAGGCATTAATGTTCAAACAATGCCAAGCCAGAGGCACATCTCAAACAGAGGGAGTTGTCTATGGAATCACATTGGAGACACCCAGATACACAGCCCACACAGCGAGATTAAGTTATATTTGAAATTTAAGCTGTAGTCCCTGAAGGACACTCGGATAAACAATTTCTGAATATATTATTCTATGTAAATGAAAGAGGATAAAATTCCAAATTAGAATGTGTAATAAATTTAAATTAAAGTTTTCTTTTCAGTAATCGTCGTCTTCTTAAGAGTTTTCAGCAATCAATTCATTATAGCTAAGATAGAAATGATTCATAGAGTTAATATAAATTCACTTGATTTCTAAATACAATAAGCTTTTTATTTAAGAATAAAAGACTCCAACATAATAATATATTAATCCCAAGACACAATATGTATACTTCATTTAAATAATTTTTTAACTCACAAAATAAAAAATAATAATTAGAAAATTATTTGTAGTTTCTCATTGATTTTTTTCATCTCCGTTAGTAATTCAAATTTCATTCTAACTAGTTAGATTAGAAAAAAAATTTATTCTAATATTAATATATATTTAATGAATATTAGGTCTTCTACTGTTACTTGGATTTCCCTTCTTTTTATCTTTTGAATTAATTGTGCTGTTCATACTATTAAATTACTAAAATAGTATATAAACTTAAGTAATATAATAGCACCTAAAGCACCTGACATGCTTTGTGTTTGTTTCTTAAGATTCTCCATTTCATCAAGCATTTTCTTCATTTAAGCCAGCTAATCACTGTTGCTCTCTTGACCAGCAGGGATGCTCTCTCCCTACCCATCTTCATCGCTCTCGTCTTAGTTGCTGACTGGTCTCCTTGCACCAGTAGCTCCACTGTTCTTTCCAATAGGAGCCCCAGCTCTCTTGGCAGCTAAGTCTTTCTTGTAGGAACTTTCAGCATTCTTGCTGTTTTGGTACATGACATATTGATAGCCAGCTACTATTGCCACTGCGCCTATGATCAACAAGTATCTCACAGTGTTTGCATCCCAGGATGAGGATCCAGATGAACCACTAGCTGAGTCCATTTTCTAGTTGTAAGTTGATTCAATCAGAGTAAGTCAATTATTAATGAATAAATTTATTAAAACTATAAAAAAGTGAAGAGGTTGATGGGTTTTATATGGCAATAAAGTTCCCAGATACAGACATATACAATTTGTCATTAATTTGGCTTTCCCCTAAGATTCTCTGGTGAGGTAAAGTAAAAACAACCCCTTTATATTCACTTTTGATAAGCTTATCTACATCAGCAGTTTTATATATTTGAAGGCTCCCATCTGGAAGGTAGGCATAAAGCAAATTATTAGCTGATTCTAGCTTTATAGACACTTTGTCGTTAACTCCTTGTACAATTATTAATCTAATAAATATCATTATTAAATTGAGATAAAATTCTTTCAAATTACTCCTTGTGAGAAGGAAAGTTTAGTCTATAATCTGCCTTTTGGTTTACAATCCATAGATTCCTGAGATTTGCCTGAAACACTACTTGCTTCAAAAATATGTATCTCCCCTCTTTAGGTGGCAGCATAAATGATACCTGGGTATTACTAGTCCACTACTATGTTTGTAATTTGGTGAATTCCCTATAAAGTAAGTGTAAATTGATAAATTTAATGATTAATTAACAAATAATGGGTAAATCTATCAATTAATATAAACTTACAGTATCACAAAAAGCTGGTGCAATGGTTTTCTCTGTGATTTTGGTGAAGCCAATCTTTGAGTTAGTAAAAAACATAATGCTAAGTTGTTGCTTTCTCAAACCCTTGATCTCATCTGTACAAAATTAAACGAAATATATATACATCTAATACAATTCATTATTATACCCACAACATCAATAAGATATCTGCTATGGAAATTTAATTCAGAAGTCAAAGTAGTCAAATGATTTGTGTTGTCTAAAATAGTCAAAAGTAATCTGCCTCTCTATCTACTGAAAAGAAGTGATTTAAAGTCAATAGTTGAAGCATCAACAGTGTGATTTGCTTTTTCTAAACCTGATAAAATCAAAAAACTAAATGATTCCAGACTAGGCGATCTATATTAACAATATTGGGGTTTATGAGTTCAACCAAGTTAGCTTTCTTTTCCAAAGTAATTTTTAATACTTAATGCAGAGCTACTGGCTAGTCCTTTGGATTGTTTGTCGTTTTCTTAGATTTCTTTGTTTTTGAGTTTCCATTTTAAGTGGTATTTGAATCAGTGGATGAAGAGTTGTTTTGAGTAGGGCTTTGTTAGGAATCTCCGAAGTAATCCTGAATCTTAAGCTTGAATTAGAGAATATTGTGGTCTGTGGTAAGGCATGTTATGGACATGTCGTCTTAAGAGTAAGGTTGCACAATTTAGGCTATCTGTTGGCTTGACTCCAAAGTAATCTAATCTAGAATGTTCCCATTCATAAACCTTATTAGGAAATGGGTGAAACATTAATGGTTTAATAATAATTAAAAATGAAACTTTATCATATAGACTGAGGAGGTTTTTATTTGTAGCAACTGCAACAATAGTGTTGATAAATGCATTATACTGAGATCTGAACATTTTTATAGGCATTACCTCGAATGAAACAATTTAACTATCACTCTTGACATAGCCTCTATCAATGATTTAATTCAACAAAGGGTCTCTGCTTCCAAATGAGTGAACATCTTGTTAATTCAAGCTACTACTCAGTAATCTTCCAGTTCTTGGATCTGAAACGTGATCGAAATCCGCTAATTGTTAAATTGTATGTCTAAATAAATTAGCGCTTTCATCCAAATTTGCCTACTCCAATTTATGTTACGCACTTCCTTAGAGTGAGCTTCCTCCAGTGCTACTAGCCTTAAATTTCCTGCTATATTACTTAAGAGACTCTATGGCATTGAGCTTCGCTTCTGAATTTTGAATTTGTGAATCTAACTGCTCTAGCTTGGCTTTTAACTCAGCTAAATTTATCACTTCTTAAGTTGTCTAGGATGGTGCCTGCTGATCTGATGCCAAAACAACTTGAGTTAGACTGATGGATAATAAAAATGCAAGAGCTATTGATTGGGTTAAAGATCTCTTTTTACACTGAGATCTATCTGGATTACTTGTTTTCATATTTAAATTATTGCAGTATTACATTCTATTTAGGGAAAAAAATTATAGTCAATTTTGTTAATAAAGCTGTTTATTAACCTACTATAATTGATTTTAACCCATTCATTTTAATTTAATTTTCTAATATGATATGGCATGAATACGAAAAATTTCAAAGAAAGTATAGGATTGCTTAAATTTTTTCATTTTATAATTTATAACAAATAAGAGATTACTAAATCTAACATCAAATATTATTGGTATCTTTACTAAAATCAAAATTTTAGTTTGAATTGAGATAAAAATCAGGCAACAATATATTGATAAATTTTACGCAAATTTTAAATTCTATTACATTCTTACAATATTGATATATCTTTAATCGAATTTCAATTGTATCTGCTTACTTTAAGATTAATTACTTGTATATTATATATTTTCTTAAGAATTAGACTTTTTGGAAGATTTATGGAGATCTATGAAGATTTAAGTCCTACAGAATACAACAGATATCTAGAAATAACTGACTTATTTCAACAATAAGTGCTTAACTTTAAAATCGATGACGATTTGGAGATTATTTTACTACCTTTGGTAAGATTTTTACTTTAAAAATAAAATTCTTTGTAGAATCGTGCACTAGATTATTTCAAGCTTAAGTTTGAGAGTAAGTTCACAGTTTCAGCATTTGCACAGATATTACAGAAGGTAAAATATTTTAATATATTAAACCAAATATAGGTAGAGAAAATGAGGCAACCAGTAGGCATTGAAGATTCGAAAATTCATAAACATCTCAAGAATGTTAAAGAAGCAGTAGACTTTGACAGATATATAGAATTTATACTTGACACATACTTGCAACTACAGGAAGAAAGAGAAAACCAAATTAGAGATATTTATCTAGCTTCAGATGTAATTTAAATATATTGTAAAACCCCAATTTATAGCTTAACGGAGATGGTTTAATATCTTACAGTGAATTCAACATGCTAATGAAAGTCTTCCTTTACAAATCCTAAATTGATATTTAAACACTATTTGACGACTACTCAAGCGGGGATTAAGATCCATAGAATAAAGATTCAAAATATCTGAATTTAGAGCAGTTCATTTAGTTGTGCTAGGAAAAAGAATATTTCACAACGAAAGTTTAGCAGAATTTCTGTCAATCAAAGGTAATTTTAGTTCCTTTTCATAAATTATTATAGAACATCGAAAAGGACTTCAAGAGCTTGACTGATACATTACCTTAGACAGTTCTCTTATTCAAAGCAAGATTGAGAGAAGTTAACATGCATGAAGATGCTGAAAGCTTAGAACTCATAGAAAATTTCTAAAACTGTGTTAAGTTCCCATTCTCTGATAAGGTAGGTTGGCTATGCTACAGAATTGTCGATGAAACTTTGAAGAGACTGTTTACTAAGAAATTGTCAGATAGGTATCTCCCAATTGACATGAAGAAACTTGGATTTAAAATTAAACCATCTTAAAGTCTGTTTGGCTTGATACCCTTAAATTTATTTGATACCTTATGATTTCATAAATATGAAAAGTAAAAACCTAAAATAAAAAACTTGCATTAAACTTTATTCTTTTTTAGTTTATTGTCTCAAACTAATAAGAAATTACTTAATCAGATAAATGATTATCTATAAATTAAAGCGACATTCATGATTTCTTATTATTGCTTCATTAACTATGCATAAACTTGTTCTTTGATTCTTTTCTTTAATTAATCAATCATTCATTGTTCAACCAGTTGGGAAGAATCCTTGTTGTTAGTTGCCTACTCTAGGTCCTGAGAAGCCAAGAAGTTTCTGAACGATTGGTCTGAGTGAAACATTTGATAAGATATAAATGAAGATCATTGAGCAGTCAGAGTAGTCGTTTCCAACGATATTTCTGTGAGTGATGTTTCTCATGAAAGAGAGGGGCTCGAAGGGTAGCTTAGCTACAACGACTCCCTGTAACAGAAAAATTAGGAATTGTATTATAGTGAGTATAAAAGTCTTACCTGGTAGGCGTTGGATAACAAACTCATGAAGATTATCATAAAAAGTGCTACGAAGACAGTCGAGCTCATTCTTTGCTGTAATAAAAATGTTTAAAGATAAGTTTGGCTTTTAACTAGAAATTTACCTTTTACAAATCTTGTTAGTATTACTTAAGTAGAGATTCGTTCTATTAAAGCTTTTTGTCTTGAGTCTTGTTTTTGGCAGCTGCACCTTAATAGATTTATTGCTCCTTTTGCTTTTCAATTTTCTTTGATAAACTCTCAACATTTGAAATAAGGGTCTTGTACTCTGCGTGTCTGTAAATTAAGAGCCATGATATTCCTATTACAAATAATTATAGCAGAATATATATACCTTCTGATAAAAGGGACGTGAAAATGGCGGCACCAATGACAAAAAGCGTGTCTGCTCCATCAATGAGAGAAGTTGAAGTTTGACTCATATTTAATTTTTGTATTATAGTAAGATTAAAATGGATTATGGAAAAGTAAATGAAAATAAATTTAAGTAGTTCTAATCAATTGCTGTTAACGTAAATATTAAAGTATACTGGTACATTTTCATATTGGGAGAAATATAAAAATCAAAGTACTCATTTTATTTATGATTTAAAATGTTTTAAATTTATATTTCTGGTAAAATTGTTGATTCAACACATATCTATTTATTTTTGAGTTATAATAATATTTAAAATACAATAGCGCCATATTTGTATATAATAAATTAAAAACTTTTATATTTATCTCAATTAAATGAATTCCTTCAATAATAATTAATGATTAATAAATAAATATTTAATTATTAGTATAAAGATTGTTTTGGGGGGGGTAGTTTGGTTTTTTATTTAAAATTAAATTTCAATAAGTTTAATTTTTTTAAGGTCTTCCTAATTTCAAAAATCAAAGGATTATTAATCAAGAATTATAAAGGATGAATATCTTTGAAGTTTTCCATTGTCTTTTTCTCAATTTGTCTTGGTTGTGACTATTGGTTGACCCAAGAAAAGCTTCTGGCCTTCTTTCAAGTGAAGTTAGGTGTCCTAAGGTCCTTCGAAGATCAGCACAATTGTTGATCCCATTTCAAACCAACCTAATTCTTCTCCTTTCAAAATGTTAATACCAGAAGATTTCTCTTGCATAGGCTCATTAGCTGGTCTAGCAATAACTTGCTCTTCTTTTGAAAGTTGCTCTTAATTTTTGAAAAGATACTTGTCAAGTGGGGCGTAGAGCTTATCGCAATTTTATTTGAAAGTCTTATCGTAGAAGTAAGGTTCTCTGGGAGCTGATAGATTTGTTTCGAGCTTTGGATCAAAGTGAAGTTTAATAGAGCCAACATTAAGAGCACCAACGAATGATTGAAGGAAGAAACCTTTGCTCCAGTTTCCAAAGATATTAACTCTTTCGTTGTTCTTGAAAACATCCTTATGCTTGTTTACATAGGTAGGCTTAACTGGATCTAGGTATCCAGCAATGTGTCTTCTTGATTCAGCATTGTAAACAGTAGGAGAGTGGAATCTGTGATAGTCAGATGGAGCAAGATAAATAACTGTGTAGAATAGTTTGTTACCTCTATCAAGAACTCTTTTAATCAGAGCTGGAATAGTTTTGTCATTTTCATCTCTAACTCCAAGCATGAACTCATCCAATCTATATGATCTGCCCTTTACGCAATCAATAGTGGCATCATGAGTTGAAATTTCACCATGAGAAAGGACTTTTCCATCACAAGGAGAGCACATTGAAGTGATATCTTCTTGCTGTTAGATAGTTCTCACGCCTTCCTTTAGTTGTCTAGTGAAAAACTTGTTGAAAGACTCGTAGAACTTCAAGTCTGCGTGCTTCATCTCTGAAAAATTAATGCCGTACATCTTTCCAAAAGATCCATAAACTACTGGTCTCATAAAAGCTGGGAGCTTAACGGAACAAGCAAGACCAGTTAGTCTGGAAATATTTCTAGAAATAGCAATCTATAATTAATTTTAGTTTTTTAATGGCTGAATATGATTACCTTATGTTTTATGGACTAGTGCTTTCTCATTAACTTATACAGTGAGTAGCCGTAGAAACCAGCCATAAAGAAGAAAACCATTCTTGGACTCTCCCACCAAAGATTATATTTGTCTGATTGGAAGAATTTAGCAGGGAGTGAGATAGTCATGGGTTCTCTGGTTCTTGGAATTTTGAATCCAACAAACTTTCTGATCGTGTTTCTCAAAGTCAAGAAAGCAAGAAGGAAAAGGAATGCGAAAGAGCATTCTTGATGGTCCTCACCATCAAGTTAGTTATGGGTGAGATGTCTGAAGATTCCAATAGGATTAAAAGGTAGATGAGCAACTACAACTCCCTATTTATTTTAAATTATGTCATGTTAAGTAATCATTTTAATTGCTTAAACATAAAGGATGTAGTAGTCACTTTTTTAATCACTTTTAGCCCTCTAAGTTTACCTCAAATCTTTCAGAGACAGATTTCATAATGAATAGCATGACCAAACCACTGATAAATGATGTTGTGACTCTTGTCTATTTCAAAAGTTTAAGGCGTTGGAATCAAAGCTTACCTTGAATAGTTTCTTTTTGAGTTGTCTTAGGGTGTCCTGGTTTTATTTGTATTCATACTTTTCTGGGCAGGATTAACCACTGAGCTCGACTTCAATGAGCTTTTTCAAATATCTTTATCTTATTCTCAAGCTTTGGTGTCTTTAAACCAAGCTCAAATATTTCAACTTAACTTTTTATGCATAAAAGGAATTTTTATGCGATTACTAATTTACTATTTAAAATAAGTTTGTGATCTGTAGATTAAAAACCAAGAAATGCCTATATTTCTTATAAGGAACCGTTTCTAGCTTACATTCACCAACCATAATGGTAGAGATAGCACAAGCAATGATAAGTGCTGTGTGCATGAACGAAATATCAAATGACGTCATGTGAAATAAACTTCACTCGCTCTCTTCAAATATTATTAACAAATAATAATTAAATTGTTCATTATATCATATTTATATAACTTATCAGTTCACAAACCATTCAAAAATATATATGTATTTATTAATATTGGAGATTAATACTTTAAAAACTTTTTTTTAAATATTTAAAAAACTGAATATAAAATACTTTTATGATTCGTTATAACTGAACAAATTAAATATCTTTTATGATTATAAATATATCAGATTCATGAGGCATCATCCCTCACAATTTATATTCGTCAATTTAATGTAAATTGTGTAAATTGAGTAGATTCTCTTGGTTTAATAAGGAAATACTCACACATAAAATATTAAGATATTTTGGAAATATTCAATAAATTTTACAATAATATGACTAAGATGTATTGACTTTTTTGAAATAAAGATTATTACATTGCTATAAATCAAATATATAAGATGTTTAAGCTCAAACCAATTTTAAACAAATCAATCTTCATACCAAATCACACTAGAACCAATTCTTTACAAATGTAATTCATATTTTTTTGAACTTATTGGGATGAGTAAAAAATATGATCAATTTTTTAAGGAAAATTATTAGATTAATATCATAGTATTCACTTTATAAATAATAATAAGATAGATTATATTATTTTAAATAATACTCAAACAGCATAATAAACATATTACGTTAATATATAATCAGAACTTATATTGTTTTCAAAATAAATCAATCATATTCTCTCTGATGATAATTATATATAAAAATCAAATTCAAATTTAGAATTTCTAAATGAAATGAAATTTAATGGAAATTTAGAAATAAAATACAAAATTATTGTAATTAAAATCTTAATTTTCAAGGGGTATTAGGAGTGGCACTTCCGACATCTGATTATGTATAAATATATAGTTTTATTGTTAATTAAAAATGTATTTTTAATATAATTTATCTGATGAAGGAGTATCGACTCTCTAACTTAAGATTTCCTGACCTAGTATAACTTTCTCCCCTGACTTCAAATTCAATTCATAATCCTAAGGACATTCGAATATCATTCCCCAAATCTTTTGAAATATATTTTATGAAAATTTATGGTGATTTGAATTAGACATAAAATTAAGCTTTTATAAAAATTTAAATTAGATTATTAATTTAAGTAAATTGCAACTGTAGATCCCATCTCAAACATACCGATTTCTTCACCCTTTCTTAATACCACTCCATTTGGAGTAATCGTATATTTTTTAGCAGTTTACAAGGGATTATTGTTAGATATTTCCAATTTGCTTAGCAATTCTTTGGTTTCTTAATCTTAGGCAACCATCCCTGATTTTTCTTTAAATCCATTAAGTAAGTTTATTTTAGTAGATTAAATCAATATAGATACAATCGAAATATTTCATTATAGCAGGGTAAACATTGAAAAACAACACAACTTTTAAAAGAAATATTAAAAAGTTGTATTGAAGCTCGCCCTCTTTTTATACGCTATATTAGAAAGTCGTTTCCTTCTTGCTGATATCAACAATGTCTTTTATGTCAAATTCATTCAGATATTTAGCTATGGAATACAAATCATCTGATTTATCAAGAGACTGGGTTGCGTCACTTTACTACGCTAATTTATTTCTCTATGGAATAGTTAGTAGATTTTGAGAAGCTTAAAGTGTTGAGTAATTTTTGTCAATCATATATGGTAATTATGGGTTCTTTATTGCCAAAAAATTTAAAGAAAATGCAAGTTAAAATTGTTAAAAATTTAAGTCAAATTACTTATAAAGCAATACATTAGTTTTAAGTTCCTCGTCAAAATTAACTTTAATGGAACCTACATTTAAAGCTCCAACAAAACTTATAGCGAAGAGACCATGAGTCCATTCTCCTAACAAATTCACTCTCTCGTTTTCCTTCAATACGTCTTTGTGATTTTCTAGATACTTTGGCATTACAGGTTCCAGATAGCCAACAATGTGTCTTCTATAATTTGCTATAAAATGAGATGGGGAGTGGTATCTATGATAGTCCCCTGGTGCTAGGTAAATCACAAGATACATGATTTTATTTCCTCTTTGGTCAGCACCCTAGATTATAGCGTCTAATACAGTAGTTTATTGTTTCACTTTTGATAGCAGCTTTGGATCATCTTTGATATTTTTTGGGTCTTTTACACCGAACAAGAACTCGTCAACTCGATAGTCGTGACCTTTGATACAGTCCATAGTGGTCTTAATTGTATCTACTGTACCAAAAGAGAGCACTCTACCATCAACAGGAGAACACATAGTCTTCAAATCAGTCTCGTTTTGAATCTACCTTACGCCTTCTTTCAATTCTCTTGTGAAGAACTAATTGAAAGTTCTAAATTGATTTATGTCTTCCACTTTAATTTCATCGAAATTCACTCCATATAAAGCACCAAATCCCTTAAAAATGTAGACTCTAAGATAAGGTGGCAAGGGCATGTTCATAACAAAGCCAGTAAATTAACTCATTTTTCTTGTCATTGCAAACTATAGCAATTCGTTAGAACCAATCATTCAAAGGATTGTCATATTTTTGCATAAATTAAATCATGGAGCAAATATAATAAAAGAAGAAGAATTATTTTAATTGCAATGCTTACTCTATATTGAGAGGCCTAACTCTATCTCTGGAATTTGAAAAAGTAATAACCATAGAAAAGTAGTGAAGCTCCTACGACATATCTCACAGTGAAAAATCTTAAGATTATATTTTAATCTATAAGTTTGAATAAATAATCAAAATATTGAAAAGACAAACTGAAATAAGAATAAAATTAGTTTACATTTTTATTGATAAACTTACTTATATCTTATGACAATTGTCTTCTGCCCTAAAGTGAGCTTAATCCCCCAAAAACTCTTGAAAATATATTCTTTTGAGATGCTTCTGAGTTAATTTTTTTCATTTATATATTGATAATGAATAGTTTATTATCAAATGTAATAATTAAATTTGAGGTAATTATTGTGTCACAATTTTTATAAAATTTATCTTTATCTTTTTCTTTTAATCTGCAATTTCTTTATCATATAAAATTTATTAATTTGAATTTCAAAACGAATGTCTTTGTTAAGTTTCAGTACAGGTAAAGATATATAAATTAATAAAAGTAAAAAGTTCAGAATAAAAATGAGTTAACCATACGGTGGAATTAAAAGGTCTTATGCCAATCAATCAGCTGTAACTCATCTTTTAAATATTTATCTTGCTAACTTTAGAGTTTAACTGGGATTCCAGGAGGATACGATGGTTTAAGATCTAGTCTTAGAGGGGCAAGAGATACCATGAATGTGGACGATATCGAGGGTGCAGTTCCAAGGAGATTAGTAGGGGTAAGTTAGCACTTTATTAATAAAGAATGGCTTGGATATTTCCGCATTAACTTCACAAAATAACTTCAATCAATTTATAGTACACTGGAGCTAGACCAGACGTTCTTTTGTAAAAAGAGCAAGCTCAATTTGATTAATATGAGTAGACTCATAAACTCAACTTGGGATAATCCTTAACTAATGTAAGATAAGATTCTAGAAGTAAAGTTTTTTCTATTTAGAATGCTAATCAGTTTTTACCAGCAGGTTATAGATAACTCTAGGGAGGTTTAGAGATAGGCTAAGGTAGTGGTCCTGAACACTTTAAATCATATGAATAGAGATTGCTTAGAACCGACGATATAACTGGAGCAAGGCCTAAACATTATGGAATTAACATACCTTAAGGCACTTTTGCGGGTAACACAAGTGGGAATTTGAAGACCTATAAAAATGAATCTACTGACATTCTAAATTAACAGAAACTATAACATGATTAAAGTTAAGCTCACTTATCCACTGCTTAAACTTTGAATAAAAACACTCTCGGTACTACTTCATAACATAGATTCGCTTAACTTAACGTTCCTTAAACCATTACCAAGCCATTTAACCCCTAATTTTAAACTTCATACACAGCAAATTACTCACCTCTGCGCAGTGATAACATAAAAACTTTGTAATTGGCTAAACCATTAGCTATTGATACAAATCTTATGTTTAGAGGGCATGCAGATATCAGTGGGGGTCTCAGTGGATATGCAGGAGTTGGCAATTTGGCATCTAGTTTCAAGACAAACTACTAGTAGAATTATAACTTCGTGAACGACTATTAGAAGTAAATGGATAAGTAAAATCAACGAAGGTACTAAGAAAATGTTGATAAAATGGACAAAGATAGAATCGAAAAGATGGTTAGAGAAAGTTCACCTTAACTTAGTAGATTGACTGATTACAAGAGAGATTATTATCAAAATAAAAATGAGTTAATTATATTTAATTAAAGTATCATAAATAATAAATATATGTTCTAACCGAGATACCCCTCCCCACCCTTAACCGAGATACCCCTCCCCATACCCCCCTCCCCACCCCCAACCTATTTTATAATAAAATAATTATAATAATTTATAAAATCTTTTATAAATGAGAATTTTAAAAATTAATCATTGTTATTAATTTAAATATAATTAAAATTATTAAACTTTAATTATAAATAAAAATAATTATTAAATCAATAATTTTTAAAATTCTCATTTATAAAAGATTTTATAAATTATTATATTATATTATTAAATTTTAAAATAGGTAGGGGGTGGGGAGGGGGTATGGGGAGGGGTATCTCGGTTTAGAGGGTGGGGAGGGGTATCTCGGTTAGAACATATATATATTTGCAGTAGCAGGCAGCTCCATAAATATAGAATTAAAAAATTGAACTCCCTGAATACATGAGGGATTATGGAATGCAAAATAATTACGAAACTGATAGATAGAAACTTGAGTCAAGATCTAAGCAAGGAAATGATTATTATTATTATTATTGAATGCTGTACAGAAATTAATACTGGGAGTTAAGCCAGCCAGATAAAGATAATCAGAATTTCATACTTTGACTTTTGGCGATCCAATTTCATCTGTCCAAGGAGAAGTTGCCTCATATACTGGACTGAGTAGTTTCACACCGTGCACGTTAACCGATTAGGAAACGATTATAATACAAATTAATCTCAGGTTTCTGGTATTGATTACAATATAATTCCTTAAGAGTAAGTAAACTATCTTAATATATTTAAATAAATTTTTAGATTCAGAAACTAGCTGCAATCTGATATGATTGATAGAAATTAATAGTAATACGATTCCCAACCTCCCAGCTAAAATGGGGATGCTTTAGGTGCCTCCCTTAGACATGACCCATCAAAACAATCTCTTCTAAGAAGTTCACTTCAATAAAACGCAGAGAGTATAATTCATGGAGACAAATCTATGGCTGGAATAAATTCTTAAGCAGCTCCTCTCTCAATGAAAGATCAAAACACTTACATGAGACATCAGCAAGATTAAGATATTTCTATTCAGAAAAAGATTCCTGGTTAAGATAGGTACTAAACCATTTAAAATCATGCATTAAACGACATGGAAAAATCTTACAAATATCTGTCTATGGCACCTACCACAGATCAAGGCAGAGGTCATGAATTTATTGATCACAACATTCAAAATAGAGAGTCGCTTAAAATCGGCAACAAGAATTCTGGAGTTTCTTATGAGGATCTTATGCCAAAGCTTAACGACATTAAATAAAAAAAGAATAATTTACTAGAGTTATATAATAGATCTATAATTTATTAAATATGAAGATTAACTTTCATAGATCATCCCAAAGAGCAAAGAATAATTTCAATGTATTAACAGGTACATATAAAAAGTTAGAATGAAATAATTCAGAATATTTTTAGAAAAGTTTATTAACATTAATAATTTTGTTTTGTTTTTTTTACAAAAGTACTACAGATTAAGATGAGTTGATTATTTTTCATAAATTAGGAAATTAATTATAATCCAAAAACAGTATTATTAGAGATTTAAACTGCTTCATTTCTCACATAGTATCTCTAGTATCTCTATTGCTATTATTTATTTATGAAATATCATCGACTTCCTAACTCAAGTCCTTCATATCCTAATCTTATTACTACTGCTATTATTATTGACCACCTTCAACATCATTGTTATTACTTGACATTTCTTAATCTGAGTTCTAATTCTTCTCTTAATGATCTTTTTGTTAATCCTAGTGTGACTAGGAATTCTGCTTCTCTTCTTCTTTCTTTTTTTCGTTTGGATCTTCTGGTGGGTATTTAAGTTCAAACATAAATTATGAGAATAGTTTAATGCCCACATGAACCAGCATCTCAGATAGAGCATTTTTCATAAGTTCCTATCCTGATTATTATTTAAAAAAATTAATAGTTAAACTTCAAGATTATAATTATAGCTTAGCATTGAAATATTCAGTTTCTTTGTGTTTTCATAAACAAAAGGAAAAGATAGCAAGACCTTCCCAAAAATAGCTGGAAGTAATTCATTTTCAAGGGGACCTTCTCCTCTGTATTCCACCAATTAAATATAAGGTAATTGCATTTTCTCATCAATAGACATCTTTGCTATCATGTTAATCGTGTCAACACATTTCTGATAATAATAAATGAATATAAAACTATGATTTCTCTATTGGTACAAGTTCCTTAGTTCTAGGGCAAATGACATATCCTGGTTTATAATTAAGTTTATAGTTTACTTTAGGGCAGGTGATTACCATCTCCCCTAATTGATACCATTTCAAATTGGGATTATACCTTTCCTTAATCATTCTGAAATATTCTAGTTCTCTGATTGCAGTCACAACCCCAAGCCTGAGAAAGCTCATGTCAGGATCATAAATACAGTAGGCACTCACGAATACCTCATTTAGTATATCTATTACATTTACAGCCACTAATTTCCCATCTATTCTATGATACATGTGATAAGATCCATAGCCAGGGTACACCCCTAGATCTATATTCTCAGGTCTAAACAGCTAGTCTATAGTTTTATAGTCAATTTAACTCTCTGTGAAAGCCATGTGAGCGTCTCTAACTGGATAGTAGATTGGAGAATTACACAAAAATCGTTTTAAACCATCTGGATCTCTATCTTTTTTGTGGATCGCCTTCTCATACTTAAAATAGAGATCGAAAAATTCCTCTGTATATAAAGCATGCTTAATCTCGATGGTATAGTTGTGCACAGGAATGTGATCTTCTGGGGGGTCGTTGGTTGTATCATACTCTATACAGTAATGTTTATAGTGATTTGGGGGGTATGGTTTGTAGTTTTATTCTTAATAATTTTAACCGTTTATATTTTACTTTTATTCTTTAATAAGTTTAGTTTTTAGGGGTTTTATTTGTTTTTATACTGGCACTTTGAATTCTTCTTGAAGTGAACTTTTATCTATTTAAGAAAAAGTATTATAATTTAATTTATTTAAGAGGGATTCTTCTCTAAATTTTTATCAAGTTTCTTATAGAAGTTTATAAAACCATTCTCTATTTTCACAATTTAGTAATCGCCTGTAAAATTAATACATTTAAATAGTTGTTTTACAGTATTTATTATACTTTAACCATCAAACTTGCTGTTAATTATATAAAGAATCTTATCATACTACTCTTTTCCTAACTTAATTATATGCAAAGCATTAGACGATATACTTTTAATTTTCTTGTTATAGTTAGTCTTAACCTATTGTAATTTATCAATTTATTATTGATTCAATAATTATGATTCTAGATGAATATCTTTGATGAAATTATGAATTGATTAAATTATTTCTTCTTCAGGCTCTTGAAGGGATTAAAGTTTTTCATTTTGAAGATTTTTATTTAGTTTTTATTTTTGTTCTTCCTACTATTGTTTCGCTGGAGGTTTACCATGTATAGAACCGTAATTGATATATTTGTGAAATTTTCTAACTGCTTTTCTTTGAGAATTTTAAGATAAATTAATAAAACAAGCAGTACATTCCAAAATCTTTTTAAAAAATGTAATTTGAGAATCAGATGGCTTGAATTTCATGGCATCCACACGATATTAAAAGGTTTCGCAACAAGAATTCTTGAAATTTCTTTAATAAAAGTAAGTGCCACTTCTAGAATACCCCTTATTCAGCAATTCCTCAAAGTCGTCATATCTCATCTTCATGCTTGAAAATCCCTGCTTATATGACTTAAGTCCTTCGAGCTTCTCGCCGCTATAAGTTTCCCTAAAACCACAGCAGTAAGAACATTCCGAGCCTCCCTTAGATGAGTCATGAGTTTTTGAGAGGAGAATTGAGGTTTTATTCTCAATGATCTTTGGGGGTTCAAGAGTTCTTAGTTGAGTGAGGTATGGAGCTGAAGTCTATTAAGATTAGTGAGTATCGCTCATTTGATAATCTTCCTCATCATAGTAATCTGAATCGAAGTTTTACTATTATTGGTTAACTTTATTTTAGGATTGTGAGTTAGATTAAGAGCCTTCCATTTAAAGGATTTTCTTTAAATTGAATTTTATCTGTCAAAAAATTATAATTAAATTCCTAAATTCTAAAGCAAAAACCTTATTCTGGACTATTTAGAGATTAATTGGAAATAAAATGATAAAGAAATTTAATCATTAATTTATCTTTGAATGTAAAACTAATTTTTAATTCAACTTTCTTCTTCTGCTGCTGATTTATATTCATAAACAAAACTACTGTATATGGTAAAACCAACTGCTTTCAATAGGCAAATCAAGCTGTTTACTATATTTAACTCAATTCCCTTTTAATTAGTAAATATATTTGAGATACTCTGCTCTTCTTTACTTCCTTGATTATGCACTTTCTGCATGTATACCAGATCTAACTAATCTTCATCGATTATCATATCAAAGGGGGGTTTGGAAAGAGGGTCAGGATTAAGCTTGATTTTTTCAAGTTGAGCTTTCTTTTGAGTCATCGACATATTCTGGATTTCTAACATTTTAGGCTTGGCTAATTCATAATCCACAAGTTTCTTTGTATAAGGGCAAATTACGTAGCCTGGCTGATAATTTAGTTTGTAATTAACTTTGGGGCAATTTATGTTCAGTTCTCCTAAATGATACCATTTTAGGTTTGTTAACTTGTACTTCATTCTAAGCATACGCATGTATTCCAATTCTATTAGCGCACCTACTGTGCCTAGATTTAGGAACTTAAAGTCTGGATTTATTAAAAATACAAATAAATCATAGATCCCACATAAAATAAGCACTGTTGACTACTTAAGAAGGGCATATATCTATTACTCCAACTGCCACCAATCTGCCATCAATTCTATGATACATGTGATATGAACCAGGTCCAGGATTTACACATTCTCCCTCTTCTTTAAATTCTCGATGTCTATCTAGCTTCATTGTATCAGGATACGATGGAAATTAAGCTTCAGCCTAGTTTTAAGGGTTGTAAGTTGGAATGTCACAAAGATATATCTACACATTATTTTAATCTTGCTCCCTTTTATGTACTGCTTTTTCATATCTGACACTTAAGTTCATTAGTTCTTAAGTGAACTTTGGCTTATGTAAACTTATTGTATAAACGTGCTTTGGCTTAACTTAAATTAATTTTAATTTTATACTTTATCCTCTTTACACAATAAATTTAATGAAATATGTAAAACTTGCTCTTCGTTGAAAGGCAAATATGGCTTGACGTAATTTGTAAAATAATTTTTTGATTTTTCATTATATTTCTTGCTATCAACTTCATGCTTAACTTCCTCAATCCCTGACATATCGACAGTCTCTTATCCATATATTTCTTCCTCGATATCTTCGTCTTCATCATCTAAATTAAATTCATTTTAGCTTGCCCCAAAACCTCCACTTTTAGCAGTCTAATTAAAAAATCCAGATGTCTTAGTACCACTCATAATCTATTTATCTATTTTGCTTTCTATAAATTCATCTGGAAATAGTATTTGCATTTCTTATAGTGACTTAAACAGATTCATGTAATCTTGAGTATATTCCATTTTGAAACCTTCTGCTAAATATATTCTTGTTAGATTATTTTATAAATTGGTGACTAATTATTGATCTACGTTTGCTAAAGATAGAAGTTTAGGTAGATTGCTGCATAAGCAAACTAACTTAAAAATTTAGATTGATAAATTGTTTGGGAGCTTTTTTTTATTTAAAAAACAAACATATTAAAACTAACTTCTTATTGATATAAACTCTAAGTTTGGGTAAAATCAATTACTGCTAATCATGCTACAAAAATTTAAGTTAGTTAATTATTTGAATTTTTATTTTCTGTAAATATTGATTTTCGGGTTCTTGCATTTTTTATCTTTAAGCTGTGCTAGGTCTCTCTTAAAATGCATCCTTACCAAAAAGTAAATAAAACTAATCTAATAAAAATCGTATTTATTATTAAATTAATTTCTAATTATTTTTACTTTAAAGTTTACTTATAGAATCTTTTCATGACTCTTTTTTGCTGAGAATTCATCTGAAATTTAGTAGAGTCAACTCGATATTAGTATACTTCGCAGCATGATGTTATAAGATTTCTGTGATAAAAATAATTTCCTGTTCTTGTATACCCCATATTCAAAAGCCTCTCAAAATCATCGATACGCATCTTTCCTGAAGTGAAGCCACTCATATAAAATTTTAAATTTCCAAATTCTTTATCTTTTTGCTTTTCGTAATCTGGCTCTGCTATTCTTTTGGCTTTGCAATAATAATAAAAATTAAATAAGTAATATGTTAATTTACGTAAGACTGAGAATTTGATAATTAATTAAAAATTCTAAAAAATAATATAAAAGAATAATCACATTTATCTCTTTTATGTCTATCGGTATTCAATGAGTTTATCAGAATTGTTGTCCTATTTGCGGCAAAGTCAGATGCAGACATAATATGTGAAATTTATTCTGGTATTTAAACCATAGGAATACATTTTATTTCTTAAGCAGGTACTTATGTGGAAACTTTCTTAGTTTTCAATTTTTTCAAAGATTCTACCATTTTAAAATTTATGATTCAAATATTTTCTGAATTTTGATTATTTATTATTTAATTATTACCATCCAATCAAAAAAAGAACTCAGTAAGAGTATTGCATTAAAATTCATTATAAAAAATATAATAATAATAAATCAATAACCTCCAAAGATATTAATTAATCATATAAATTATAAAAATGAGCACGCAGCGGTCTCTTTATAATGACTACTAAAATAAACTTAAAAAACCCCCTTCTTAAATAAATGAGGAGCCCTATGAAACAGAATAAAACCTAGAAAGAAGTAAAAGCCAGTTTAACAAAAAGTTATCTTTGACTATTACACCTTTAAATGAGTTCACTTTGTTTATAATTTTTCTTTTTTAGTTGAAGTATCAAAAAATCGCTACAACAATAAAAAATCTTCCAGAGATGCCTGAATCAGCAAAGAACATAGCTTAAACTTACATAGATAATAGACTTTTGTCGTCTGATCCAGGAATTAGCAATAAAATTCCCACTTTCACGCTGAAGGATGATAAGCATTTAGAAAGCCTAGGATCAAAGCTTTTAAGCGGTGTAAGGTAAATAGGTCACAATAATATCACAGGCATTCAATCTTAAATGAGCAGGAACTTTGTGCCATCAGAATAAAACAATATGAATAGGTCATTTAGCTTAAAGTCTCTTAATAACAATCTCAGCTCCAAAGCTACTGATAGATTCAATGGAATTGAAAGTAATATTTTCGCTCCAAAAATGAGCGCAAGAGTCAAAGAGTTAACTGATGAGCATTTTCAAAGTAAGGATAGATCTGCTCAGACTTTATACAATTAACATTCAACTGGAAGTTTGAGTAAAATCATTCAAAATGGATCCTAGAGTGGATACTTGAATCTGGGATCAATTAAAGGTTTTCAAAAGAACATAATAATTACACAGTCTCAGACCATACCTAGTAATAAATTGTCTCCATTGCCAGAGAGATATTAATAGCATGTCCCTAACATGATAAAGAAGAAAATTTCTGATGCGACATCTACATCATTTAATTTTAATCCAAATGTTAGCGGTTACAATAATAATAAAAACTTGAAGGAAATTAGCAGCTTGGAAAACCTTCAAAGTCAATTGAAGTAAGATGTTTCTTACCTAGCTGAATCTAAGAATGCTTAGGCTTTGAATTTGCCTATAAAAATTATTTTGTAAATATTATTGGTATTAATTTCCGTAAAGCATTAAATAATAATATATTTTATTATTAAATGAACTTTTTATACAGTTCTTACAACAGGTAATAAGGCTTAAGATGAACTTTTAGAGACAACTCTCGGAATGAAAAACATGGGTAAATCTCTTATAAATCTACCTCATTCAATCTAAGAGCTTTAAGATATGTTGAAGGCTTATGAAAATTAAAATAAGCAATCTTCTGTCATGAGCAGGTATGAAAATGAAGAAAGAAATTTGCAGAAATATTTGTTTGATAATTTCTCATCTCTAGATACAATAAAAGAAGATGCTGATATTTCATAGATTTAACTTCCTGGTTTAACTCTTAAGTAAAGCTTATAAATTTAAAGCTTGTGATTTTATATTTCTTAATTTAGGAAAAAAAGTTTAATTTAAAAACAATTAGCAAAATCAAAGCAAATTCTTAGCCAATTAGTATTCATAGCAAAAATCAAGTAAACTTTAACAATCTCCTTTTAATTTATAAGATAAACATAATTTATCTCCTGCTATAACAAATCTGGAAAAATAAAGCAATTTACTTTAAACAACTCCTGAATAATTGACTATGATAGAAAATAAAATTGTAAAGAAATTCGCTAATTAGGCTTTCTTTGGTAAGACACTTGACAAATCTCTAGATCATAAAAATAACAGAAGAGAAATTTAAATTCAAAATTAAAGCCTTGCAATAAAAGAAAGCTATTAAAAACCCATTCCATCTAAGAATATGAGTACTATACATCATAAAAATCCAGACTCAATCTTAAACAATGCAAAGTTTCAAAGTTTATAAAACTCATGGCTTAATGATGAAAAATCTCAGGAAAGAAACTTAATCCAAGATCCTAAAAATACTTCACTGTCACCTATAAACATAAAAACTCACAAGTAGATTAGTAACAATACTTTAATAACTTAGATTGTGCAAAGTAACAATTCAGGAAATAACGGAAATCCCTCATCTAGATAAGATGCTATTTTATTGATAATTTGGTTTGAAAAGATGCTTTTGTAAGTTTAATAAGAAACAAAACCCCAAAACCCCTTAATGAGGTTTTTAAGTGCTTTGATTTGTAGGGAATTTGTTAGGGGTTGGGGTTATTAGTTAAATGCGAGACTAAAATTACAAGCTTTTGGGGTCTATTTATGATGAAGAGTATAAAGATTTAGTGTTTAAACTGCTTTATGGATGTGATTTTTATAGTGAATAACTCAAACCAGAACTGAACTATAAGTCTATTGCACTGCTCTTAAAGCGTAGTCCCTCAACTGTTCGTTCTCACTGCTTGAAAGCTGTGTAATTAAAGCAATAATAGCTGAATTCTTAGCCTAAGAGGAAGTCTAAGTTTCTAAAGAAGCATATTGACTATCTTATTAATGAAAAAACTTTGAAGTATTGGGCTCACTTCTCTTTAGACTAATGAGCTATTATGTTTCATCGCCAGTTCCCTGAGTTGAAGATCTCTGCATAGTCTGTTGCAAACATTTATAAACGAAACGGTATCTCTTACAAAGGTGTAAATCGTATCAAGAGAGTAATTGATTTCACTCTGCCATTTTACAACAACAACTTTAATTATATTTATAATTAAATGCAGAGAGCCTAATAGAATAATATTAAGTTTATTCATGCTGACGAGGCTGTGTTTACATTCAACACTTTCATCTAGAAGTCTTGGTATAAGAGGCATAGCAACATAGAAGTATATGACTAGAAAGTCAAGGTATAAACAATGGCAATTCTTGGAGGGATTAGCGAGGATGCTGGTTTAGAAACTTATGTTATTCATCCTCGCTCTATTAAGACAGAGCAGTATATTAAGTTCTTAGAGCAGGTGAGAGAGAAGTACTCTGAATAAGAGATTATACTATTCGTTGATAATCTTTCTGTTCATAAGACTAAAGAAACAAGGAAGAGTTATGAACAACTTAGAATAACGCCAGTGTTCAACGTACCTTACAGTCCATAGTTTAATGGAATTGAGTTCTACTGGGGAATATTGAAAGGTCATTACAAGAAACTGCTGCTATACCACTTGATGCATGACCTACCTATCGATACAGTAGACTTTATTAAAAGCTCAGCGAAGAGAGTAGATAATTAATTAGCTTAAAAGTGTGCTAAAGAAGGGAGAGTGAATGTATATAAATAAGTTTTGTAGTTAAGTTAATGAATATATAAGTCACATTTAAAATTCTTTTGAGGGAGCTGGCTTCTCTTTCTTTTCTTCTATTTCTTGCTTCCCTCCTCCTAAGTTTCTTCTCTTGCTGCCAGCTCCTGCATCTATGTTCATTGACTCTGGAGGCTAAATATTTGAATAAAGTCTCTTGCTAACTTCATACTTTGTCTGCGACTTTCGCTCTCTGTGAAGCTTGCTCTATTCCTTCATCAAGAAGATGCCAGTACCAGATTTTTCTAAAGAGTTAAACTACAAATCTTACTTGAAATATATGGGTGCTTCTGTAACTCTTATAGCCAGCTCTCACTTATCTTAATCCCCTGTTTATCCTTATCTTCTGAAGAGATGCTGTACCTTTCTTATGAGATTCTTGAATAATTTCTTTCAAGTAATCACCTTTAATTGTTGCAAGTATGCCAAAGAAATAGTTTCTTTCAGGTAGTTTATTTGACAACTGCTTCTTAGTAGGCAGGTACTGCGAAACCTCTGGGTCATTCATAGCATCATCGTATAAGTTAGTCACTGAGATTTCTGGATAGTTTGGAATCTCTGCAAACTTTACATCTTAAGTTTTCAATGCTTTCTTCTCTTCGCAGAGTATCGCTCTTAGAAATGATATTTTAGTACCTTCCATCGTTGGCAAGAACAAACCAACTACATAATAAAGATTAGCAACTATGAGTTTATTACCTTGCTGCACCAGGTAGCGATGCAAATCCTCCTTGCTTCTAAATCTTTGAATCAATTCTTGTGCTTGCACTCTTTTCATTGCATCATTCATTGACTCCATCTTGTTTACAGATCTAAGAAATGATATTCAAATTTAAGTTTATTGATTTCAATTATATACCTCTGTAAAACTTACTATTAAATATGGGCATCATATAGGAGGTCAACCTCTTAGAAGGATATGGAGAAGGTTTTGAGAACTGGTTTCAAACTTGAGAGATTGATATCAATTTCTACTGTTATAGTTCCATATTTTTAAATTTAAATTGGTACGTACTTAATTAGGAGCACCTCCTAAATTGGTACGTGCTATAATCAACTTATTATTGATAGTTAAAATGGTTACTTTCTCACCTATATTTAGAGCTGGTTCGTCTCTTACCACTCATATATCTTCTCTAATACTCTTAAAACTTCCCTTGAAACTTGTAGGCTTGGAAAGCTCTCATATAAGCTCTCAGTTATAGAGGCAGTTTTATAATTTTAAATTCAAATTTAAATATGAGCGCTAACATTTTAAGAAAAACAACAACACTTCCATCAAACTAAATGAGACTTACCTTTGGCGTCAATAAAAAGTGTGATAGCTGTGAGATGAACTCTCATAAGGAACTACCAGAGCTCTCACTTGAGGTCTCTGTTATTAAAATAGAAATTAATAATAGAAAATAAATGGCAAATAAGTGTGTAAGAGACAGAGAGGAGGAGAAAGGTATTAATGAAATTCCTATACAAACTGAAGAAATAGAAGTATACTTTTGTGAGCTGTGTGAGAGAGATTTTACTCATAAATCTAGCTGGTACAGGCAAATGAAGGTTCATAAGGAAGCTAAGCCTACTGTATACTTAAAGCATGACAAAGTTGATGGAAAGTATGATTGCTTTGAGTGCCATAAGCAGTACTCTCACACAAGAGACTTAAAGAAGCATCTTTTAAAAGCCCACAAGAAAGAAATAGAAGTTGAAGATTAAGACACTCAACTGAAGTTGCTCAACAAAAGAAAAGCAAGGGAGCCTCTTTAAGTTGCTGAGCTTTAACAGGCAAGCGAATCAGAGTATGTGAGGATTGCACGCAACCTCTTAGCATCAGAGGTCACTAAAATCATGATTAAAATATAATACAAGAAAATTCCAGTACTTGCATAGATTGATTTAGATACTTCTCTCTAAAGCTACCTAATTCTAGAGGACTCCTATGACAAGAAAGTTATTAAGGATCATCAGTATGCTTACAAGGTATATCCTTTCAACTATCTCCTTAGTGATGATAAATATTAAATGGAGTTTACTAATGAATATTAAGTACTCACTCAGGCTAGGTTTAAAGAGTGCAAATACTTAATAAAGCTAGATGCTGTTCTCCTAGCCAAAGATCATGGAGCTTTCAGACTACCACTCTTTGAAATGACACTCAGAGATTTCATAACTGATCAAAGAAATCATAGATAGCTTGCATTAATATCAACCTAAGCTATACAAGGTATCAAAGAGCTTCATAAGTTAGGCTTTGTTCACAGAGATCTCAAGCCTGAGAATATAATGTTGAACTTTTCACCAGTAACAGTAACAACTATTGATTTCAACAGAGCCTTAAGAGTGGAAGTATCAAGGCTTGGAAGTGTAATGGGAACTCCAGACTATTATCCAGAAAGAGAAGACTAGAGAGATGGAGACTTATAGTGGGATGTGTGGGCTTTAGCAGCAATAATAATAGAGTGCGATATGCCTCGCAATGAATACTACTCTACAAGATGCGAGAAGGATGCTAAACAAAGAATAAAGCAATTTATTGACAAAACAAGAGTATCTCAATCAATGAAACAAATGGCAGAGTCAATAATAATTAAACCAAACTCAAGATCAGACATATCAATAGAGCAGATAGAGTTGTGGTTAAGTAAGATAAACTTCAGACCTCTCCCACATGATCCAAAAGTGCATTTTTAGTGATTAAATTAAATACATTTACTATAAATTTCACATTAAAACCTATTAATAACCCCAACCCCTAACAAATTCCCTACAAATCAAAGCACTTATAAACCTCATTAAGGGGTTTTGGAGTTTTGATTGTTATTAAGGAGGTTATATAGGAGCCTACCTCCCATCCTCAATGCTTGTACTTTTTGAGTTCTCACATCCCATGTTTATTATAATAATTTATAATTTTTTTATTAATTTGCATTCAAATCAAATTTGATATATAAAATATATGCTGCTAGACTGTTTAAGGAAGTAATCTTCTCATTTATTATCAAAACAAAGAATTTGATAGAAATAATTATAGAGAGTAAATATTTTATTAATTAAAATGACATCTTCTCAACAGCACAAGCAACTGTTAATGCAGGATTATGTTCAAGTAATTATTTTCTTATACATTTTAACTCTTTCATTTATAAAAATCAATTTAAAATTATAGAAGCAGCAATTGATACTATTTAACTTAAAAAGAAAGGCAAAGTATGAGATGAGGCCTGTTTTCAAGGAACTAGATTTAGGTAGGGTAATCTATTGATATTGCTGTAATATAAAAAAATATAATTAAAAATTGTATTAAGGCTTATTTATTGTGTGAGCGTTAAGCGTGGAGCATATAGACCCCAACTATAAGTGTGGCAATAACACCAACACTTAATGGAATAGACGCAGAAGCTCAAAGTTTTTCTACAACTAGGGTCACGATAGAATCATTAACTAGGATGAGATTATTAACTGCTTAGTATAGATTGAATGAGAGCAGATCAAAGCCATAAACAAAAATCCCAATAGATACTTATTGGTGGCAGGACCAAACTGTGATCTGATAGCAACATGATACTGCATTCTTGTTTTCAAGATTATTTGAGTTATCCATTTAACTGTTGTCGGGACACTTAATATGAAACCCAGCTTATTCTGTAGAGTGAGTATACAAAAGACCCTAATATTCAGCTATTCAATTTATAAATCACACATTAAATAAGACTGATAAATATAGGTAGAAATCTCTATTAAATTTGCATCTCTAATTCATTAAATTCCCGTATATTGTTAGCATTTATCAAACTATCTTAAAAGTTATATATTATATTTTTCCGCAATTTGGCATTAAATATATAATTTTAGGAAAAAAAACCAACTTTCGTAATATTGTTTTTTTTACATATTACACGTTAAATAAAAATATTAATTAGCTGTAAAAACATCCTTGTTATAGAAAAATCAGGGAAACTAGATGTGGACATATTCTTAAAAATAGCCCACGATCACAACATATGTTTATCAGACGACGACAAGCGTTATTTAAAGAATAAAATTGCATTTCACTCGAAAGTAATATACGAGGATGTCATCAAAGACTTGGTCTTGGTGATTTAAAGCGAAAATTCTACTGAAAATAGAAGTGGGAAAAATCATAGCAATCAGATAAGTATACAGAACTAAGAGAGTGGCAGTTAAGAGTAGTTTAATAAGTATTTGTAAGTATTATTCAATGTTTGATTTATAACTCTTCTCTAATTTAGTAAATGGATACTGAGGTCAAACAATCATTAACAAGTTGAAGACATTAAAAATACTGAGGCAGCAAGCACATATTTGAGATTGTTTAGAATCAAAAATAACAAACAGCTAATAATGAATTAAATTGGGAATAAAACGACAACCAACTTTAACAATCAAAATTAAAATAGATTTGGACTCAGCTTTCAATAAAGTAATAATACTATACTATTGAAAAATCTGATGCATTTAAATTCTATATAGAGCGATCAAAAGATGATGAAAACGCAATTCTCAATATTTTCTAAGAGCACAGAGAAGATTATGTCTAAGATTCAAATATCCAAAAAGATTCAAAGAGTCAAACTTAGACCACCCTTGGTGAGTCTATAAATGAGAATTAGTACATAAAAGGCTATAGTCAAGATTTGAAAGATGTGATTTAGAAGATAACAGGTGATAGCAAAGTTAAAAATGTGAGTAAAACATACGATTGGAGCAAGCAGATTAGTGCTATTTCCAAAAAGATTAATATTTTGAAAAATGTACAGAATAGGATGTTTATTAAGAATGCTTAAGGAACTGAACAAGTCCAAACCAAGAAAGAAAAAATGTAAAGAAATACAAAGCATTTGTTTTTTTTAATTACGATATATTTATAGACGCAAGTATATGAAAGAAAATAATGTTGACATCATGCACTTAATAACATAAAAATATTAATAAATGGGGACTTTCAGTTTCTTTTTGATAATTTATTTATATGAAATACTTAAACGCTATTGAAAGCGTATTTTTAGACTGCGATGAGGAGAGACAAGGCCAAATTACAAAGAAAGAACTTATCTTAAAAATTGCAGAATTAAATCTCTAATTCCCCGCAGATTTTCTCTTTAAGCTAATTGAGGACATGCAAGAGAATGACAACGATAAATCTGAATAAGCCCTCTTAAAATATGATAACTTAAAGAACATTATTGAAATTTACAATAACTGCCCGATTTTCTTAAAGTAAGTAAGTCCTTTTAATAAAAACTTTGTATTTCAGGGGTGATTCAAATAATTCAGACAATTTTAAGAGGAACATGGATACCAACAAGGAGTTACTGGATGATCAAGCAAGAATAGATAAATTGTTTAGATATGTGCACATGCGAATAGAGGAAAAGTTCAAGGATTTCAGGCATGCTTTTAGAAGTTTTGATAAAAATTTCGACGGTGGCCTCAATTTCAAGGAGTTTATCTATGAATTATAAATTTTCTTCATGCTTATTATTTATCACTGGAATGGAAGGAATAGGAGTTAAGTTAAAAATATCTGACTATAGATTGATCTTTGATGCTCTGGACTATGATCTAGAAGGAGAGATAGGCTTCTTTAAATTTTGTCTGCTTAATACAGACAGGAAGCATGATCTCTAGAAATTAGTAATTAAATAAATTGGTCATATTAATAAATTTTTGTACAGAAAAAAGAACATGAAGATAAAATTAGAGAAAAAGCACTTGAAAAAGGGATAAATAGTGCTAAACCACCAAGACCAGCTGGAGGTCTTACAACTCTCTCTGTGAGTGGTGTATCTTAATCAGACAAATCAAACAAGCATCACCCACTTTTTGGAGATGGAAATATTCCTAAAAACAAGGATTTGAGCAATTTCACGAAAGATATATAAGACGTTACTCCCATTCAATAATACATGCAAAAACGATATAAGAGGCTATCAACTAAATCAAACAGCGTTCTCTCTGATTCTAAGGCATTTGGAATGACATACAAACGTGATCACAACATTGTAGCACTTCTGACAAATTCTTACTCAGAAAATGCCTCTCATTTCAGCATGGAGGATTTGAGAAGCCAAGCATCCAAGAAACAATTTATGAATAAAAACACCAATGCCTAGTTAGTGCGTAACGAGGCAATCAAGCTTAAATTATCGAATCTCCCACCTAAAAGAGGAACTCCTGGTTTACTTACTCCAGTTGCTGGAGGCGGACACAGCAGATCTTTTATGGGGATTAAAAATAGTGGTAGTTTGATTCAGACTCCAACAAACCTAGATAGAAATCTCAACCAAAAACATTCATCAAATTTGAAACGAAGATTCCTACTACTTGGTACTAGCGGAAATCAACCAATTGATAAAGTCAGGTAGACATCTATTTAAGAGTTGAAGACATTTCAAGCTCTTCAAGCTGAAATAAAAGAGAAAAATCATCTAAACAGAAGTCTGTCGCACACTCATAGTAAAGCTTGAAATTGAAAATTTAACAAATTATTTGAAAATGATTAATAACAATTTAATAACTTAATTTTAATAAGACTAAACAAAGAATATTTTACAAAAATTAAAAGTAACTTATATAATTTTTCTACAACACAAAACTTAAACTTGCACATATATATTTATACTTGTTAGGGAGAATATCACAAATATTTATCTATGATTAATTTCACAAGAATGTTGATCAAATGAGAACAACCACTCCATCTTCAGCTACCATAACCATACCCACAGACTCAAGATCTTACAGAATCTACTTCATATGATCCCAATTTTTTATCTCAGGCATAGGTTGTGGGAAATAGCTCTTTTTGGTATTTTGATCAATTTGAAGGTTGGGATTGTCTCTTATCAATTGATAATTGCTGTAGACTTCCTTTGAATGAATTGAATTCCTCAAGTCTTTATATCTGTTAATGATAGCAAAGACCAATTTTTGATAATGAGTTCCTGTTTCATACTTCACATTGGATTGAGAGCCAGCGGGTACAGAGATATTGCCTTGGCTTTGAAATAGCTACCCTACTACATGATTCTCGTCTATAAAAACAGCAGGCAAATTTTAAAAATATAAATAATCAATTATACTTTCATTTTCTTTGAAGGTCTGTTGTCAAGATCATCTTTCACTGGTTGAGTTCTTTTTGAAAGTGACTTCTTGGGTGTTTTGTCTTCTCTCTTGACAGTTTAAGTTAAAAAAGTTCTAGGTTAATTCATTTAAAGTTTTGTTTGGAGAATCCTCTGACTTCATCTCTCTGTCCATTGTTCTCCTGCTTCTGCTATTTTACTTCCTGTCAACTCTGTCCACTTTAACTTCTTCATTGTCATCGTCATCATCGTCGTCACTCTCTCCAATCTTCATCTTTCCACCTGTTTCTGAATCCCCTGTGAAGATAGTTTTGTTCAACAAATATCCAGCAACGTCAACATCAATAGGTTCAATCTTTTTGCTTAGCCTCATCTTGGCGTGCGCAGTTGACAGTCTGATAATTGTCTCAAGAGTTCTTACAGTTATGGGAACTGCAACTAAACCTTGGTCATAGATAAGTGCTTTGTGACGAAGGCCTGAGTATAGATTAGTTGCATAAGTCACTGCTTATATATATATAATGAATTATATTTGATTTTTTATACTTGAATCTCACAGTTTTATTTTAGAAATAATCAATATAAAACACTGCATCGTCTGTAAGTTCTGGATGTTTCTATGCTTTGGCATAAGATAAGTACTTCTTGAGGAATTCTCTTGTGATAATCTAAAGTTATGTAGGATTTTAAATGTAAAAATGATTAAGATTTCTATTGTCAAAGTTGATGTTAAGCTTTTCAAACTAAGAATCTAATCTATTGTCCTTTCTATCTTCTTTCATTTCAGGTTCAATCACATAGTCTTCGTTGAAATAGTTGAAATGTGGATTCTCTTAATTTGCTTAATGATATCAATTTAAAAACAGCTAAAATAACATTTTAAATATCTGTGGTTGTTGATGACTCTAGCAGCAATCTTTCTATCATGAGCTTCTTCTTTCTCATCTAGCATAACAAACAACAAATCGAATCTACTGAGTAACGAATCTGGCAGTCCAATGTTTCTTCCCACTGGTTAATCTCTTGCATATTCACCATAGATTGGATTAGCTGCCGCAATCACACTACATCTTGCATTGAGAGAAACGTGAATTCCTGCTTTGGCAATAGTTACTGTCTATTGTTCCATAACTTCGTGAATAGCAACTCTATCAATGTCATTCATCTTGTCGAACTCGTCGATGCAGACAATACCTCTGTCAGCTAAGACCATAGCTCCAGCTTCAAGATGTCTCTCACCAGTATCCTTGTCGATTGTTACAGCTGCTGTGAGACCAACACCTGACGATCCTCTACCTGTTGTATTAATTGCAAGTGGAGCAATATCCATGACATGTCTCAAAAGTTGGGATTTTGCAGTAGAGGGGTCACCAACCATCATGATATTGATGTCTCCTCTCAAATGAGTACCATTTTCAAGATTCTTCTCTGCACCACCCAAGAGTTGAAGTAAGAGTGATTTCTTGACATGTAGATTGCCTTCAATCGAGGGAGCAATTGAATGACCAAGAATTTCAAAGAGGTTTTCTTTTTTCGCAATATTCTTGATGTTTCTGATATCTGTGTCAGTAAGATTAGGTTTCTCTTTCTCAGCATTTAGACTTGTCACACCTGTAGCAACTAGGAAAGTTCTGAAAACTCCACTGCTTTAAGTACTATGAGGAGCTACTGTTCTGAAGACTCCAGTCACTTAAACTCTGTCACCTGGCTTGACCTTATCAACTAAGTCATTTTCCAGAACGACATTTATTGAGCGAGGAAGCTATCCAGTTGGAGCTCTTTCTGGCATTTCCTGGATAGTGATGATTATTGAATTTAACTCCTTAAACATCTAAAGTAATATGTTGTAATAACTAGAGTTAATAAATGATTTGAGAATCTTTGTAGACGCAATAGCCATACTCAGCAGAAAGTGGATTATCGTCCTAGTCTTTAGTTGGAAAAGCATTTGTTTGTTCAGTGACTGAGCCTTCTCCTTCTGCCAACTGAGTTAAATTGAACTGATCATTGTACTATTTAATTAGACCTCTCTTAGTAGCCTCACAGTAATGAACACTAGTCTGAATTTTAGGTTTCACGATGCTCATTCTAGTAACGATGCCGTTCACTGCAATAAATTGATTCACTAAATCTGCTTTGAGTCCACGAGGTGTGATGTGATTCTTGCCAAAGTTTCCTTCGAAATTAATGTAGTATATCGAAGATTTAGTGGGGAAATTGTCTCTGTTTAGCAATGCAGCCTTTGGATTATTACCAAGGTGAATTTACAATTAAAAAAATCCAAATTAATGATATAGTTTTGTTATGATTATAACTTTTTTTAATTCCAATACTCGATTAATCTTTTCCCAAATTCTTGATAGTTTGATTGAGTTGGTCTTGGAACATCTTGATTGCTTGAATGGGGTCTTTAATAACAAACTTTGCCAACTCTGGTTTGAATTATCTCAAGTCATCCATATTGATTTATACGCATAAATAACTTATTTATTGCAGATTCCCCCACCCCTTTTCTTTATTTCTACATGTTAATATTGACATTAAATCTGTTAGTTTTTCCGACGATAGCTTTGATGCGCTTGAGCACATCTCTATGATTGAGGAAATCTTGCACCATCCCCTGCAAATCAAGCTTTGAACCTCCATTATTGTTCATCACAGCTGTGTTTATCTACTCTGCTTAGTTCATTTTCAAGTGTAAATGTGATCTGTAAAAGTGAGTTAGATTGTATACTAGCACTTACTGGTTGATTGCAATTTAACAATATATTATAATTATAGTTATTGTTATGTGCAAATTTAAATTTTATATTCCCTTTAAACTTATAACAACTTCCTTAATTACCTATCAGAATTGTTCACTCAAGCCAATCTTAATTATCAACATTAATCTGATAGTAATAAATTGTTAGCAAATTCCTTGATTATACAAATATTAATAATAATAAATACATTTTAATATGGGTAGAACTAAGAACTACAAGGCGGGTCAGGAGAAGAAAAACCGCTCGAAGAAATTACGCAGACAGGAACGTAACAAACCTCAGGAAGAAATGAAGGACGACGACAATATTTAAGATGGGCAGGCAGCCGCATTATCAGTAGGTAAAAAAAGACAAATCTTTAAGAAGGAGAAGTCAAAGGCAATCAAGCAGAAGATTATGGAGTTGAAGCATCAATCACTCAAATTAAAAAAGAAGAAGCTGGATGAGAAGGCGGAGAAGAAGAAGATTGCCAAGGAGATACACAGACTCAAGGCGTCACTCAAGGCTTGCGAGGAGATCAAGAAGAGTGGCAAGGATAGTGAAGACAGTGATGTTGATATGGATTGACAAACTAAATACTAGCATGTAATTAATCATATTTATTTATTGTTTTTGGAATACTTATTCAATTACTCTCTTAATTTCTAGAATTAATTGTTTTCTAGTTTTCACATACACATTGCTTATGATTTAGCTTAAAGTGATTTAATTGAAAATTAATGCTAATGCTATATGTTGAGATATTATAACTTATAAAGATTTATAGAGAACGATAGAAAAAAGTCATTGTTTTATCATAGGCAGTGATACATCAAGCTACCCAAGCCCACTATCCATTCCGTTTCTTAATGCATTTTAATTACTTCCGTTTCCGATGTAGTTATTACTATTTTGTCCATTTTTCTGTTGCAGGTTTTTGATTTTCTATAATTTGAGGGCTTCATAGGCATCATTCAAATAATTATTAATCAGCCGCCATAATAAAGTGGTTAAAATGCATTAAATTATGATTGTTGCTATACATCTGGGACTCATTGTCGTCTTCTTCGTCATAATATTAATCATCCTAGTCGTAATTAGTGTTATTCCTGTAGTATGAACTATTCTCAGCATCCTCGTCGTCATAGGGATCGCTAGTCATGTTCCGCTGGTTGCTGTTGTGATTACTGCTGGGATTAATGCTGGAATATAATCAAATTTCTAAATATAACTTAAAAATATAGCTTAAATTATAATTTCTATAGGTTTTTTGGGAATTGTAGAAATCTTAATTTATAAAAGATTTAAAATTATCAATATCTCTGCATATAAATAAGTAATATGAATGTTGTTTTTTTATTAAATATTTTTATTAATCTGCTAATGATATTAAAATAAAATAATTAAACCAATTTCAGTGTTGTAATTAAATTAAAAAACCTTATAATTATAAAAATTGGTAATTTAAAAATGAACCTATTATAATTTCTTTATAAAGCAGCAATATTATTATTAATATAATCAGCTGACTAATTCATACGATCTCTATGTGAATTAGAAGCATTAGTATTCCCATTAGTCCCAGCTCCAACATTATTAATCTAATTTCTGCGCTGTTTCTTATTTGATGAAGCCGAGTACTTATCTGGGCTTTTAGGTGGTTTATTGAAAGATGTGGCAGTTTCCAGCTATTATTTCATTCTAAGCTGTTGATGTTAATTTGCAGCCAGTGATCTTTGTTGCAAATCACTCGGGAAAAAGTCATTTGTGTATTAATCGTGCATGGCATTGCTATGCTGACTGTATCTATCTACAACTGTGTCTTATTGATTGTTGTGATGTGCTCTTTGCGGTGGCATGCTCATTTGTTTATGGTTCAAGAATTTCCCATTTTTGTTAATTACTGGGGATTTAGTCTTTGGATCGTCTTAAGACATATCTTACGTACTATGACCATTGAAAGTATTTGTTGTCAAATTTGAAGGACCAATACTGTGTCTTTGCTTATCATAACTTGTCATATTCATGCCTTAATATTGTTAAACAAATTTAGATGCACTTGTGTTTTATGGATTATTCTTAGTTGTTTAAGCTTAATTAGCTCTTGATCTAAAGTACTATTGAGATATTTGCTGCTGTTGCTAATAAGCATTTGCTAAGCTTTTCACAGTCCTTATTTTATACTCCTAATGGCGATCACTGCTTGACATGATAGCTGATTATTCACTACTCATTTAAGACTGCATGCCTATAATATTCCCTTTACCCCGATTTAACTGCTTCTGATAATTTATCTGCTCAAGTTTTTTCTTTTTCTTGTTGCCAGTCGGCGCTGCATAACTGTAAGCTTAGCCATCTTGATGTTATAAGCTTTAGTCATTTGGATTTATAGCACATCTAACAGGCTCATAGTCATCATTAAATTCATTGTTCAAAGTGGCTTTTGGAACTAAACCAACTTGTGACTTGTTGTTTGTCTCTTTTGCTTAATGAAAATTCGATCGAGTAGCTTAAAATTAAGCCCAATTCATGCTTGTTTACTCTAAGTGCTTCACTCTATTTTCAAGAACCTTCTTTTCTTTCACTAATTTAGTTACATCGCTGTAAGAGTCCTTACCAGTGTAGTCCTCCAGAATTTAAATTCTATCCCTAAGGTCTTCATTTTCGTTTTGTAATGAAAAAATATCCGCATTCAAATTATCAATCATCTCACTTTGCTTTTGAATTGTTTCCCTCAAGTTTAAATTACTTTACAGTACTTCCTTCATCATATTTACAGTATGAATGATGCGTTCAGTTATAGCGTCTTTACTTTCATTTGCTGCGCTTGGTAAGTTAGACATAGGTCTATTCATATTAGCGATGTTCTAAAGTGTTTCACTCTTATCTTTGAAGAATTTTTCTATGTTATCTTTGTCCTTGATTATTCTCTCGGTAATTATTGTCCTTCTGTCTGTACTTTAATCTCCCCCACGTTTTTCAGTTACAGCTGAAGAAGCTGAGCCTTATCTTACTGGATCTTGCGAAGAACCTAAAACTGATTAATCTGGTGTAAATCCGTTTTGTAAGTGTGCTGGCATTTGTACATTTTACAAATTTTGCTTTATTGTTTAGGGATTTTAGCCTGTAATTTGGCTCAAGAATTATATAGTGTCATTTGCTTTTGAAAGTTCCTCATTTAATAACTTATTTTGCTTTTTTAAATCCTCAATTAATCGCATTTTAGGATCGTCGTTACGAATGGGTTTGTTTGATATAAATGAAGCTTTCCCTGCATACTGTAAAGTGCTAATGTTTTCTTCTACATATTAATCACAAGGATTTAAGCAAGCAATCATAAGACAGTAACTGTTGCCTCCTAAACTTTATCTCAAAAGAGATGTCAGTTTGGATTCACGGTAAGGAATGTAGTTGTTATTATTTACATTTTAATTTTTCTTATCTGTCAAAGCTGTAATGACTTGCCTTAGCGTAAACAAACTCTTATTAATATCAATCGACTCTTTATTGGCCACATTACCAGTGAAAGCTTGTCTCTCACTTCCAGCCAAATCTACAAGCTAAAGTTTACTAAGTATGACATTTTCTGGATTTTTAATATCAATTTATTCAATAGTGAGACTAAGTAAAGTGTGCGATCTACTCGAGGAATTGTTCATATTATGAGAGGCAACTACTTTATTCCTGATGCCAAAGTGATACAGAGCAAGAACATCATCTGGAGAACGACACTCGAAGGTATACAGATTTTCTACAGTAAAATGATCTTATTTGTTCCATTTTAACTTCAAACCTGGGCCATCGTTGACTAATCGCTTCAGTTGAGCTTTATTCAGCAAATCATAAATTTTCTCCTTGTAGATTTGTAGATACGAACAATATACTGTAAACTTTTTCTTTTGCAGGTTAGTTTACTATTTAATTTGTTCAAATAGCAGATTAATTGATCGAGGAACTAAACCCTCATTTTCACCATATTCAATTATAGGTTGCGGAATACCTTTGTCATTTTATTTATATTTGTAACCTTCCATGGTAAAAGTTTTTCCTGAACCTGTCTAACCATAGGCGAAGATTGTCGCATGATATCCCTAAATATTGCTAAATTAAGTTTATGTAAGATAAAATTTAATCAATTGTAATTTCAGTGATAAAGTTTAGTCCGAATATTTATGTTTAATGCTTACATCTACGACTTATTTGACCATGTCTGCACATCCAACTTTATCGAAAACCTTTCTCTATGAAGAATCTTAGTCAATGACAAAGTCAAATTAAGAGTTCTTGTACACATTTGTTCTGTCATGCAATACACTAAACTCACAAGTTATTATAAATTCGAATGTGCAAAGATAATATTCTTACTTTATAGAGGTGTTTTATTGGTCTACTTCTAATTTGCTGTCTGTATGGCCCTGGCGAACTTCATCTTCTAGCAGGGGTCTGATGCGGACAGCTACTTTAATGTTTGCTGCTTATATCATTTATAATAAAAATTAAAAATATTTATAATTTCATTCTTGCATTTATACCCAAAATAAATGCATACAAGAATCATATGCAAATTATAAGATAGTAAAATTAAATGATATTAGAATGATCTATGAATATAAAAATAGTTCAAGTTTATATAATAAATTCTGATTAAAAATAATTAAATAAAATTGCACAATGTTGATAAGCACAAATCAAACAACTAAAGGCAATTTAGATTTCTCGTATGTCATTTATACAAATATTTATCTATACTTATTTATAACAATAGCTGAGTATATTTTTATAGATTTGAATCTGAAGATACAACTGATAAAATAGAAGAAGAGATAAAAAAGTTGAATAAACATAGTAAAAATAAATTTAAATGATAGTTATAAATCAAAGAAATATAAATTTATTTCTATAACATATTCTAGCAAGCAATCAGAAGCCATATATAATGAATTAAAAAGAGAAGCAAAGATTCAATTAAGTCAATAAAAGCCTTAGAATTATTGAGAAAAAACAAATTGCATTTTAAAAAGAGGAGGAAAGTTTAACAGGTAATGATAAGTAAGCTAGATACGAATTATTATGGTTTTATCTTTATTAAGAATAAATTACAAAAAATTTAGGGAAAAACAAAAATTCAAATGATATTCATAAGTATAATTATTACCAAAAGCGAATAAAATCACTTGATCATTAATATGGATTATTTGAGGTTGTAATATTAACTAAGGGCTTTTAATTTTAACTATCATTCTAGATTTCTATATATTAATTTGATAAATTGCCTTGCTAGTTATTTTGTCTAAATCCGGTTTAAGTGTTTCTCCAAGCATTTAGACTTTAACTGCTGCTGCTCACTTTCCTAACTTAAAAACTACTTTTCAAGCCATTTTTAGCACTGGAGTTAGTTCTGTTTTATTTATTGAAATATTGTAGGAATACATTCGATTTGGGAAAATGAATTAAAATTAATTAATTATTAATTACCTTCAGTTATATTTTTGGAAAATGTCTCCAAACCCTAACAATATTATACTCTCTGGATAGCGCATTAAAAAAAAGACGGTGTTTGTTATTGCTATAATAATTTTATCTCTTCTCCCAAGCGAGTAAAACCCCTTTTACTGTTTTTGGGAGTTAGCTCAAAATCAAAATATCTCGCTTCCTCGGATGATTAAAGAATATTGCCAATAGTAAAGTCCTGCTAAAATTGCGGGATCTACCGTAGAATCGAGTTAAACTTAAATTTTTAGCTCCTTTAGATTTCATAACTGCCATGATTTTAATATTTAATTAATTTAATTTTAATTCATTTTCCAAAATCGAATGTATTCCTACAATAGTGACCGTCTATTGATGTTGCTTGTTTATTGAAATATGAAGAGGTCGTTTATATCTTTGGTTAAAATGTTTCTGGTTATTAAATCTATGAAGTTCCAGTTAATGAGGGTTTTTAATGATCTTATAGTAGAGCTCGAGTTGAATTCATGATTATCAAGTCTTAGATTGAAATCATATTTTTATCGTCGTTTTTACTCTGGGATTACTGATAGGTTAAATTTCTAGAAGTTCGTGGAGAGTTATTGTCTTAGTTAATTAAATTTCTCTGATAACCGACAACTGACTTATTCATGCTTAGTCTTCTTACTCTAAATTCTGAATTGGGATCTTTAAGTTATTCTGGCGGCAGTTACATAGAGAAAGCGCTTAAGTTTTGGAGAGATTTCAAATGATTTTGCTATCTGTAAATTTAATCTTGGACGCTCTTGGTGATCTGTTTTCTTTTTCTGATCAGTTATTCAACGGACCCTCGTCTCTTCTGTTGAATCATAACTATTTATTCTTCTGGTTCTCTAATTTCATGTTCTAATGACTATAAATTGCTAATACTTTACCTTTTAGTATCAATACTAGACTTGTTTCGAGAGTTTAAGTGCTCTTTATTAACACTATAGTTTATTATCATTCTATCTAGAGCCTCATCAATCCTACCTTTTTCTACAGTATGTCTTTCAGTCTTCGATCCATTCTAAACTTGATAGCTGTTCTTAAGAAATTGTATCATCCTCGACCTTTCGTCTTAACTTCCATCCTCCATTTAATTTTCTAGTACTTTCTCTATTGATAATCCCATGTTGATACCAGTAGTTCGGTTATGCGAGAACTATTGGACAGAAAACTTTCTTTTTGAGATTATAGATTGCAAACTTTTATAAGGGTTGACTGCTGTGTAGTGAGCTCTTGTCGCTTGAGATAATTGGCCGTTACCAACAACTGGAGCAGGGGAGGTACTTTTTAATATTTCAAATTTAGTTTAGAGATCTTCCTGAAATTTGGAAAAATTCTTCAACTTCTCGTCTTACATACCCTGACTTGATTTATTTAGCTACTTTTGAAGAAGCTGTTTTTAATCTTACTAATAAATTATTTAGGGTTAAAGCTCTTAGTGGGGTAAATAAGATTAAGTCTTAATATTTTGATGTTAGTTTGCATTATCAATAGTCATTCTTTTGTGGGCGAGTTGATTGCTAAATAGTTTATGCTAGAATCTTGAACCAATATTTTAATAATAGAAAGTATCATTTTAATAATATTTTGGAGCGAGAGCTTCTTGGCTAACATAGCTTACTTATATAATCGATTCTGAAAGTTAATGCAATGAATATTTCAGAATGTATTTGAGGGAATATTATAGTAAAATTAATATAGATTTCCATCAATTAAAAATGCTAAGTTTTATTAAAGCAAACACTCAAAAATTTTCAGAAAAAGTCTAGCAGACTATTTAAGATGTGCAAATTTAGAAATACATAGAGAATGTTCAAAAATTTATCGACGACGATGATGATGGTGCTTATGAGTAGCCAATCGATTTAGAAGAATAAAAAATGACAATGAGTGAGAAATTACAGCTAATTGTAAATAAATCTAGCCTCTTGACTGATAAAGAAAAGCAATTTATTTTCTAGTATGCGAAGAGCAATCCACAAGCAGTGCATACTGGGGAATCGATGGATAGATTCGCTAAAAATCTTATAATCGTTATCAATCAGTTTTTTGAATATGGATTCACAGAATAGAGTGAAAGCTCTAAGAAATAAGTGGAGCATTATTGGGAGTTAATATCAGAGTACTTTAATAATTATTCATCTGTATCCTACATCAAATAGCAAATGGGATCCACTTAGAAATCACCTGAGTACTCATTGAGCTGGATCACTTTAGTTCTTAATGAGGAAAACGTTCTGTACTATTCTACAATTTATAAATTATTGGGAAAATACTAATAAAATGTTTGGTTTTTTATGTAAGAAGTTTAACTGAAAAGTTATTAATTCTTTTTATTTGATAATTTTGTACAAAATGAATTAACTTTTTAATAAATTTTTTGCTTAAATATTACCAATAAACAAAATTGATTAGTCTTGTAATTATGTTTTGTTAAGAACTCAAATAAAACTCCAAAATATTTTCATTTCATCTCTATTGTTTCCATGAGATTTTCAGTAACTAATATTTTCTATCTCATTATGATCAAAAGTTATCTTTCTTTCACAACAATCGAGAGGAACTGCTCGAAGTAAGCAAAAGCATCTACCAGCACAAATTAATGATAAATAGCAAATTCAATCAAAAGTACCAGGATTACTTAAAAGAAAGTTTGAAACTCAGAATGCAGCAGAATTTAGGGTTTGTGCCAAGATCTTCAGATGCAGACAATAAACTTTAAAATTATTTAGATTAATACGAGAAAGAGCAGTCACTGCAAAACTCATAAAATAATGATGCAGAGGAGTTGATGTTTGATAAGCAAGACACAAATGATATTGATCAGAATAATCTCTATGAAAAATAGCTACTTGATAGTAATTCAGATTAAGATTATATCAAAGACAGAGAACAGCTTTTTAATCAAGTGATTAGTGAAGATAGCGAGAACTAGGATTCATCCATAGATTTGATTCAGAATCCCATAAATGATGCGAACTAAAATGTGATTTTAATTGAGCAAAAAGCAATTTCACATTAAAGAAGAATGAGCATATAAGACGAGATTTCCTATGAGGATGATATGTTCAAGGGTGGTTCTCCAATCAGAAAAGAAACTTTACAGTAATAACCCAATTCAGTTAGATTGCATTTATTTTCCAAAGTGGAAATCGTTAGCAAAAGCTCAATTAAAAGACAGGAACTACCATTAATATCACCAAGCTTCTAAAGGTTTTAGCAGGAAATTTCGATGAGTAATATAGAACCAATTAAATAATAGAATGCCAACATTTTCAATTCTAATTAGTAATACTTCTCTGGATTGAGTTAATTCACATCTGGATTAAATTAATATTAGGACCAATATGAATAAAATGATTATAATGGAAGTATTAAAATTTTTGGTATTTAAAATTAATAAAAAAAAATTTAATCAAAATAAATCTAGTTTCTTTTGCAAAAGTTAATTAATTTGGATTATACCATGCATTTATTAACATGTTGAAATTATTTAATATTCATATTTATTACTAAAATAAGATTTTTAGAGCTTATTTATATAGCAACATATGATTTAAGTTTATGATTAATTTAGGCATTGTTTATTAATGACATGTTTAATACATAAACGAAAATAATGTCTTTTATTTCTTATATTTTCCACTTCATTATTTTTCATACGTTAATGGATATATGATAAACAGGAACAAATACCCTTATCAAACGTAAAAGGTGACTACTCAAATTTTCATAAAAATATAAGAAATATCTCACCTATAGAAAGAATAGAAGAATAAGAGGATGGTTCTCTATAACGGCAAAGCAGTTTACTAAAAGTCATAAATTAAAAGCAAATTTCTCCTATGAAGCTGCAACTTCACAAAGTGAGAAGAACTGAAGTTAACTAGAGAGATTTCAGGAGTATTGATAGTGATGCATAAAATCTCCTTGGAAGTCAGAACTATGATAAGCAAAATTTTATAGTCAAAACTTAGAGGAAAAAGGAAAGGAAATACGATAGAACTACTATGAGGCTTACCACAGCTTCATCAATATCCCCAAGAGCACCGTAGAATATAGAACTGAAAAATTCTGATATAGTTTACTTCAATGAATTCTTGAGCATATTGAAGAGAAAGGAGTACAACTCCTTCGAAGTGCATAAATTTCTCAAGAAAATTACAAACAGATTCAATAACAAATCAATGTGTCACTAATGCGGAAAGAACATGGATAACTTTATGACAAAGTACATTAAGAGATGTTTTTGCTTCTTCTGTATGGAAAACGTATGCTCCAAGGAATGCCTTAATGATGCTAAATTTATGATTCCTAGACTCTTTAACTTGCAATTTGATTTGGAGCAGAAACCTGTCTGTAAGTTGTCAGCTATGTTTTTGAATAGAAGAGTTTATGTCAAGATTTAAAACTCGCATCCCTAAGTTGCTATACAAGACAGTCTCTACATGTTTATGGTTCATAGAAGAAAGTTTCATAAAATATTTGACTCTTTAAAGTGTGAAGCTTGGATGAATATAGTAGAGAAAAATGGCTTTGCAAGCGAGAAAAATCTTGTACTAAAGGATTTCTACTTAACTCTGCAGTAATTAGCGTAATTTAAAACTGGAGAACTAAAGCAAAAATTAAAACACATGTCATAGTTATTATTAGGACACTTAAAATAATGTTAAGAATGCAATATTCAAAAAGTTACTTGTATGGAATGTGACTAGGCTCCCCTATTTTATGAATTTGATATTGAAATTGCAGGGGAATGCTAGTTTTGTCAAATAAAAGCACATTTAAATTGCTTAAGAAAACATTAATGTAATAAATATTAAGACATAGGTAATTGAATTTATAAAAATATTCTAGATTGTTAATTTTATTTGCTATGAACTTTAAATAGCTAATTTTAGGAAAATTAACAATTAATAATTTTAGAAGGATTAAAAATATAAAGATCATTGATTTTTGCTATTGAATTTTAGCAATTTAATTTGCCACTATTAATTTTGCTATAGAGGATTACCAATCGTTGGTATCTTAAAACTCTGTGCTCCAAAAGCTTTCTAAGGTTTTAAAAGCATAAATTTGAACATTTTTGGGCTTACTCTACCATCTTCATTTACCACTCTGATACTTTTCTATCTCATGGATTCACCTCCTAGTAAATGAACTTTTTAAAGTATTGTAGAATTGTTGGCGTAGTCATACTTTATAAAATAAATTTGTATAATAATGTACATAAACTTGTTTGGATCCTAGAAATGAACAGGGCTTCTTTCTATTTTAACATTTTAGAGATTAAAATTCAGCTACTCGATTTAAGGAATATTCTTTTTCTTTTTAGGAGTTATTAAAGGAGATTTGAGTGTTTTGATATGTTCTTAAGGATCAATGAAATAAGACATGCTTGAGAGGTTACTTCTATATGTTATGTCAAGTTCTGTCTCAATGTTTTTAACTTCTTGACCATGATAAATATAAGTTAAGATAATCAATAAAGTAATTGACCTTGTATATTTTGAGCAAATCTTGAAGTGTCCAGGCCATCTTTGGCACCTAGAGTGTCTCTTCCTTTAAAATTGAAGTTTGAATCTATCATTGAACTTAGTCCCTCATTGTCACTCTGCTCTGTATCATCCAAGATAATAGGCGAATACTAAATATATATTAGGGTTTTTTAATGATTTAAATATATAAATAAGATCCTATTTGTGTGTTTTTTTTTTATATATTTATTATTAAAATAATACAATTACAATTTCGATTTGAACAAATTTAATATTTATAAGAAGGATTTTAGCTGCAAAGAAACTTAATTTAAAAATGATATAATTTCATGATTTTCTCGTCAAATGAAGAATATTTCATTAAAAAATAGAAAATCATTTTTTTATTTTGCTAATTTTCTTAGAGCATAATTTGACTTAGTTTAAATTGATAAATAATTAAAGTAATGAGAGTATAGATGTACTTATCCTTTAAATACTATTTATTTTTTATAGTATACTCAATCCTACTGAATTAATTTTTATTTTCTTCTTCTGGGCTGAAACTTCGGATTCTTTGTTATTATTTGAATTATTATTAATTAAAAAAATATGTTTAAATAACATATATTAAGTTACTAAATATATTGCTAAATTTGTGATTTAAACTTATATAATAAGTTTTATTAACTGTAATTTAATCGGAATTATTCTAATAAGAGTGATTAAATTTTTATTCAGCAATAAATACTAATACATTTCAAATCAGAAAAAAGATTAAATTATTTTTATTAGTATCCTAGTTCTAATTAATGCTGAATTTGATATAAATTCAATATTTTAATTTACAAAAATCAATTATTTTATTACATTATTGCTAAATATCTTTCTTATTTGCTGTATCATAAACTTAAAAAATCAAAACTCCTTTCTCCTATAATCGTAATTTTAATATTCTGATTTAAGTTTATCTAATTTTATGCTTTGGTGGTCTCATAGATCTATCTGTTTGATTAATGGATGTAAAATGATTGTGCTACGTCTGACTATCATTATCAAATCCACTCTACTAAGTAGTCAAATCTTATTAAAAATGCTCGATTGTTGAAAACCTCGATTAAAATTCTTTCCTGAGTTTCTCTTAACTCCTGTTTAGCTCATCTAATAACTTCATTTGATAAACGACTGAATATTTGAAGTGAGTTTGTTTCTTCCATATCATTTTTTCTAATTAAGTGAGTTTTTATTCGATTTGTTATTTAATCTATGGATTTTTAAGGTCTATCTTTCTTCTGGTACTTATAATGCTGATTTAAGACTTGGAATCGATATTCTTATCACTAATTGCATCAAAATGTTGAGATCTTTTCCTACTAAAAAGTTCATCAATAGGAATATTGAATTCTTCTTGCTGTCCGCTGGATGCTCTTGAGAACATGTCAAATTCACTCTTATTTTCATTAAGTGAAACTCCTAAATTTCTAGAAGTTTAGTCAACTTGATTTACAAAAGACTTTATTTCTTCCTTATCAATAACTGATCTATCTGTTTTGTCATAGTTTATCTATGAAACGTTTAGTAGGGCAGATTTGTTAAGAAAATCCTCGTTTTCAGAGAAGAAACTCTTATCTAATTTTTCTACGTATATAGGTTCATTATCTACTATCAATACATTTAAATTCTTTTACTTTTCATGAACAATTACACTCTCAAGCAGCTTTATTTGCTTTTGTCCTTTTTTAACTGGTTTTTAAGCTTGATTTAAGGTAGTCAACCAAGACTTATTGAATCTTTTGAGAAGCACAGTTTACTCTTGACTTTAATCGTAGTAAATTGTATAATTAAGTTTCAGTCCGAATAGTTCCTTGATTCTTTGGTATTAACTATGATATTCGATTTTGATCAAGTCTTCAACTTAAAGTTTGTAATAACTTATAGTCTCTTAATTCCTCTTTGAGTAAGATTAAAAGAGTTTAGGTAAGTTTTATAAAAATCTGGTGAATTGCTCATCCAAAATTATTTTCCCAATATATTCACAGATTGAAGTATTATAATGCTTGTAAATGCTTTTAAGCTCAGTATTAAGTTTTTGGAAATTAAGATTGCTCTCTTCTTTGCTTAATTTCATTTAAAGAGTCTTTTTAATTTAGATAGATCTGAATTAAAACTGCAGTGAATCTTTTCTTGACTTATTTATCCCTCTAAATTCACATTAAATTTACCACAATTGTAACATTATTTTCCATACAGCAACCTTCACCTTGAATAAGTTCTTATCAACTTAAATTTTTAATCTTGCACTTATTTGATTGCCAGCCATTTACTGATTTATCTTATCCTCATATTCTTGAAATTTAATTAGTGAAGAGAGACCCAGTTCTATATTTTAAGCGTTTGCTAATGTTTACAGATTTATATCGATTGTAATTTTGTATGTTGACATAAGAAACTAAAATATCTCGAGTAAAAAATTTACTACTCTTTCTTGCTTATCGTTTGAGAATGTTTAAGGCAAATTATAGGTTCTGATTTGTTAAAGAGTGAGTCTATTTAAGTTTTATAGTAAGTAGAATATTAACTTGGGAGGCTATCTTTCTAATTGATTTTGGTTAAAATTGTTACTTTTACTGATTATATGAAGTAAGTCACTTATATTAATTAGAGTATTTGAACAAATATCTTCTAAATCAGATTCAATTAAGGTCTAATAACTGGCGATTGCTAAATTGATGCTTAGATTTGAACTCTTAAATATCTTCAGTAATTGAAGAAACAAATTTTAGCTATGAATTTCAAAATTCTTATAAGGATTGATCATTTTTAGCTCTGATAATATTTTGCATTTAAACAAGAATTACTCAAATGATTGATAATCAACATCTTAATATTGATAAAATATAAAACAAATAGGTAAATTGACATAAAGTTAATGAAGATTAAGCATAGTGTAGGTGTAACAGCCATGTATTTGGTAAACTTTTAATACTAATCAGGTTTAAAAAAAGATCAAATTTAAATGTATTAAAATAACAGTAATTAAATTAAAAATGTACAGTATAGTGCCAAGAGAATGTACAATATGTAAACCGTACAATTTAATTAAATTATTATTAATTATTTTAATATTAAAAATCATTGAAATGTACAGTATTCAGTTAGTAAATATATGTGGAGGTAGACTGTACAAAAACAAACCCCATTTATAAATTTTGAAGATGTGATCTGTAATGTGTTTTAACTTTTAATTAATTAATGTGATGTCTGTACTAATGTCTAACGCACTAAACCCGACCCTCTCCATCTCCCTCTCGCCGGATCATCTTTGAGTCTCTATCTCCAGTACATTAGACTGCGCTCCACCGTATCTTGTCTGATCTGTGCAGTCCGTGCCACTAGGGCATAGTAGTAGCCGGCTATCACAAGCCTACCGAGACATCTATAGTTCAAGCTGTAGACTCTGCATCTTCCACTCTAAGAGACCAACACACCGTAAGTTACTGCAGCGGGGTTCAGCCCTAGTGGCACGGACGGCACAGATCAGACAAGATACGGTGGAGCGCAGTCTAATGTACTGGAGATAGAGACTCAAAGATGATCCGGCGAGAGGGAGATGGAGAGGGTCGGGTTTAGTGCGTTAGACATTAGTACAGACATCACATTAATTAATTAAAAGTTAAAACACATTACAGATCACATCTTCAAAATTTATAAATGGGGTTTGTTTTTGTACAGTCTACCTCCACATATATTTACTAACTGAATACTGTACATTTCAATGATTTTTAATATTAAAATAATTAATAATAATTTAATTAAATTGTACGGTTTACATATTGTACATTCTCTTGGCACTATACTGTACATTTTTAATTTAATTACTGTTATTTTAATACATTTAAATTTGATCTTTTTTTAAACCTGATTAGTATTAAAAGTTTACCAAATACATGGCTGTTACACCTACACTATGCTTAATCTTCATTAACTTTATGTCAATTTACCTATTTGTTTTATATTTTATCAATATTGTATGAATACATTCAAAATTGGGAAATTAATTTAATTTTAATTTATTATAATTTAAAATCTTGGCAGTTAAAGTTGTCCAATTTAAACGATCTTGGGCTCATTCGATAGGGAATTCAAAATTAGCTGGACTTTACTATTGGCGGTTCTATTATATCTCATCGAGGGAGCGAGATAACTTCACTTTAATTAAACGCCTAAAATTCATAAAATTATACCCTCACATTAAAGTGAAGTTATCTCGCTCCCTCGATGAGATATAATAGTACCGCCAATAGTAAAGTCCAGCTAATTTTGAATTCCCTATCGAATGAGCCGAAGATCGTTTAAATTGGACAACTTTAACTGCCAAGATTTTAAATTATAATAAATTTGATTTAAATTAATTTCCCAATTTTGAATGTATTCATACAATATTCCTGAGTATTAGTTATTATACTGAGGCCTAGCTTCATAAGTTTATCATTAAGTTTTGTGTTTTCACAAATACAGAAAGTTTGATATTTATTGTACTTTAATTTGCTTAAATCCTTTACCATATCCATGCTCTTTAAATAATGAGGCATTAAAATTGTTACACTCTGACCTCCTTCTTTTTTCTCGTTTAAAATCCTTTGAAACATACTTATTAAGTCTCTTTAATCTTCAATTTTTAAACTTTCTCTCTCTTATTTAAACATCTCTATGCTTCTGTCTAATCTATATAGCTCATCTGATTGCAATAAAGTATACAGTATTTTTGAAATTATGTTTTTCCTTACTATTTTCTTTAATCTTATAGCAGCATATCTATTCTTGATAACGCTTTCATTTTCTTAATAATCTGATTGTTCTTTGAGTTTTAAAGAAAATTCTCTTATATAAGAAATGAAGGATTGCTTGAGATTATTTAGAGACTAATAATGTGTTTTTATAGAATGCTGGACTATTTTAAAGGATTTTACAAGTCTCATGAAATCATCAAATTAAATCTCATTATTGAAATTATGAATTAAAAATGCTCATAGAGTGTTTTTGAATTGATTATAAAGTATAAAATATATTAATTCTATAATAATATTGGGTGAGTTTTTCAAAGTTTTCAGTTTGAAGATTAACTTGAAAATAATTAGAAAGTAATTTTATGTTAGTAAATGGCGATTTGTATTGTATAAAAAATGAGATAAAATTTATTTGTTAATAACTGATTAATTTCTTTCATTAATACAATTAATATATCTCTCAGATAATTAGATTTATTAAAATGTAATATAAGCATTAAAAAGACTCTTTGATTGCTATTTGTTGTATTTTATCTCTAAAAGATAAGATACATTTTTGTGAATATGTGAAAATTTAAAACTTTATCTTTATTGTGATTCAGAAATAAGCAAAGTAATAATTGGGTAAAAAAAATTTGAAATAAAATTTAACTCTATTTAAGTCTTAATTTAATTAAACTTACCCAAATCAAATGAAAACCTATAATAGCAGTTTCTTAACTTTAATTTTGATATGATTTATTCTTAAATTAATTTTTTGTAAGAATATCTATAGAATCTTTTTCGATTAATTTTTAATAAGAGAAATCATCATCTTACTATATTTACTTCTAATTTTTCTTCTACTCAAATTAAAGATGATTAAATTTTTCATTTTCTTAGAATTATTCTTATTATGAAAATTCAAACTTCCCATAATATTTATTAATAAAATTCAAAGCCTAATAAGCTAACACGTCCTGATTTTATTGTTAAAAGAATAAGATTGAATTGAACAAGATAGTTATTAACTCTCTTTAATTAATTTATTTTGAGCAATTTCTTAACATGTATAAGATATTCGTGAATAATTTGAAAGGGTAGACAAAAAGTGAATCTTTTATTAAGCATTCATTTTTCAAATTTACAAGAGGAAAGTCTCTGTAAATTTATAATTTTTGAATTTCCTAGAATCAATGTTTATTTTAGTGATTCTTGCTTTTGGTAAAATTGATATCAAATTCATTGATATTAAAACCATCAAATAGGACTAATTTATTTGAATGGATACAAATTTTATTCAATCTTCTATATTTCTACTGTTTTTACTTTGAATTTTTGGTATTTTCATTATTTTATACGTCATATGTTTGAATGCTAAAATCTTCTTAAAATTACAGTCTATTCTATTATATGCCTTATTAAAACAATGTCTCTGCTAGTATCCTTATCTAAGCACCTTCGCTATCAAAGCATAGTATATTCCCATTGGTAAACGACACCAAAAGCAATTCAAAGATATTTTATTAACGTTTTTATGATGTTTTGCACCACCTTACTTAATCAATAAATGAATGTCGAGTAGACTCAAGTAACTCACTTTAAACTCGTAGTTTCAAATCTATTACAGTTTAAGAGTTGAATTAGTCTATAAAATAGAGCTCAAACGATTGAGTAGCAAAGTTGTTTCTTGCAAAGCAAGTTTTAAGAGTTAATTAATTAGTTACTACGAATGACTGCTTTGTGAATTGTAAAATCTAAGAGTCAAAAATGGATTGATTTTTCTTAGAAAAAAAGAGGTGTATAGAAAAAAATTTAAAATAAATTGAGTAAAAATAGGGATGTTTTATTGAGAAACTTATGTCCCAACTTAAAATATAAATAAAACCCCAAGAGTATAATTTTAAGCAATTTGGGTGAATTATTAGTAAAATAAATTAGAGATAATAAAATAAATAAGTTTTAATTAGGTAGTCTACAAACGATTTGCATCAATAATAATTAGAAATTACGAATATATAATTTGTTTAATTTGATTTAGGTAAGAAAAAAAGTGAAACCCCAATAGCTTAACTAGAGGGGTGTTTGAGATTAGTGAAAAATATATTTAAATGCTTAAATTATGAAAATATTTTATCAATCACTTATCAGTAAAATGTACTTCTATCATGAATGTGGGAGATACTCTGAGGCAACAATGCCAAGCCACCTCGACCTCCTCGCGACCCTCAGGGGCGGCCTCGACCTCGCCCACAATGCTGTCGAAGGGAGGGATGTACTGCTTGGTCCTGATCTTTTCATAGTAGGAGACGATCTTGGCGATTCTGGCGTGGGACTTCCTGCTAGGGTCTGGTGCAGTGGGAGCACTCCATTTTTCTATAATCGAATTTAAGTTTTAATGTTTAAATCTTAATTAATTAAAATAGGGCAGCTGTTTAAACTATATCTAAACCCTTAATTTAATCTATTAAACGATCAAATTTTTAAACTTACAAAATCTCCCAGACTTTTTTGCCTTCGAGATTTTAGGAAATGTTGAGCTAGAGGGGCCATCTTAAGGTCATTTTGTAGCCCTTCGAAAACTAGGGGGAACTTGGGTGCTCGGCGCACACAGCACACGCCCTGGCGGAGTTGCGCTCAATTTTCTTTTTCTCTATAATTTAAAAATATATAAATATATTTAATTAATTAATTGATGATCCCCCAATGGTAATTGGTCAATGAACTTACCCTTAATCAGGCCTCCTATGGGCTCAGGTGCTTAAGAGCATCTACTAAGGAAGGAGTAAATGCGCAGGTGATCGACCCCATGCCACAATTAGGGGTAAGAAATAATAGTCAGAGGGGGTGCCTGGAAGGTCTTTCTAGGGGAGTGGCTCAGGAAGATCTGCTTGATCTGTATAAGATTTTCTCCTAAGGCTACTAAGTTAAACTTCTCTAGATTAGAGGAAATCTCTAAATGAAATCGTAATAGCACCAGAGGAAATCCGTGAGGGTGTAGGCGTCGCTGGCCGAGGGGGGCTCTTATGAACATCTCCTGGAGGTCTTTATCAGCTGGCCTTTTGCTGGGCTTTTTAAAGATCTGTTGGTCCCTAGGTTATTAGTTGAGTGACCGTTAGGGATTTGTCCGTTAATTCTTAGGTTGTTTTATTTTCTCTAGTAATTCGTTCAGTTATCGATGCAAGTCTGGAGACAGGCAGCCCACTGATGAAGTATAAGACTAAGAATCTGCACATTCTTGGCCTTTTCCCTCTGAGGGCGTCCGCTCCTGATCTTCAATGTTTGAAGGCCTCATTGTCTTGTCCATCGTGAAATCCTCAATGGCGGTTGGGGTTTTGTCCAGTATCTATTAGGGAGGGCCCCACCTCTGACCTTGGGCGCGTCTGCATCGTTGTATCTTCCCATCGTTACTCTCAGGGTTGCCTCTCTAGTCAAGTCTCCCTCCATCTCCTTGAAGTAGGCTATGTCGTCGTGAAAGTCCAGCTTGCGGACTGATAGGTGGAGCTGAATACTGTGGTCTACCATCTCCTGGTAGTGAGTGGTTACATTCCTGCCAAAGATGGTTTGGATCATGTCGTCAATCTCCTTGTATGATCTGAGGACAAAGGATAGGTTGTCCAGCAGGCATCGGAGCCTGGTCTCGAAGATGGCCACCTCTGGCAGTGGTGATGGCTCTATTTGGGCCCGGAGGGTGGGCGGCAGCAGGTGGGGGTAAAGCTCCACCGATGGGGAGGACAGGAAGGGTATGATCCTATGAGAGACTTGGTTATCTGGGCTCAGCATCTTTAAATGAGGCAGCGATATTGATAATAATTATTAAGGGTATATATATGAGAATAAAATTTAATCAGACTTGGCTATTAAAAGTTGGTAGCTTTTTGATTTTGATAGTAGGCCTATATATATATATATATATATTAGTACTTATTTAATTTTACATAAAGCAACCAAAGTTCTAATAATAATAAAAATACTATATTTATCAAAAATTCAAATTCAACTTAATTCAAAAAAATACTCTTGGGGTTTTAATAGATTTAATTTAAGACTGATTCTTTGGGAGATTTTGTGATTAAACTGTAAATGAGGAATTATAATTTTTTCTTGTAAGCTAATTCAATTCATTAAACTTATATATTTTCTGACTAAATCTTAATATTTTCCCATCCATTCTACAATTTGTTACAACTAACATATCCTCTGTTTCTTGAATATCTATCTCTTCATAGCTTTTACACAATAAAATCTCTTCTTAATTATGATATAGAAACGTCTATTCCTTACTTCTTAACAAAAATCCAAAACTTTTAGTCACCTAAATCTAAATATTTTAAATCTCATACTATGAATTTGACATTTAAACTATTTCCTTTTAATTCATTCCATCAATTTTATTTTGTAAATTTGAATTATTATGAAAATTGTTAAGTATATCATATTTTGGCTTTCCTTCTTTGTATTTATTCATAATACCACTTTTTAAGTTCTTAGGAATAATCAATCTATCAAGTAATTGTTTTGGAACTTCTTAAGTTATATCCAAAAGCAGTTTCGTCTAAAAATCATAAGAATAGAACTTTTTATCTTTGGTTACTATAAGCATGGTTGATTGTTCTAAATTATTTAAGTATATTATATCATCAGATTTTCTAAGTTTCAGTAACGACATTCATTAAACACTGTATTAAAATAAATACAGATTAATAATATTCATTAATTTTTGGATTGGTATTACTTCTTCTTGCAGCTTCTCATTAATACCAACTTGAAATCTTAAATATGCAATATAAATGAAATTAAAAAATGATATATAAAAAATATTCTTATCAAATTTAATTAAAATCTATATCTATCTTAGAAAAAGTAGTCATTAAGGATAGAATCAAATTAGAAATTTAAGAAAGGTTTCTTAATTTTCAACTTTTGAACTTTAGGCTGTTGCTTTGGTATTCTTATTTCCATTTACATTTTTAATGAAATTTAAATAAAATATATTTAAAAATACTTATTGTGATTTATTCTACTTTTATAAATAAAGACAACTTAAAATTTTGGATAAGTAAGATTTAAATTGTATATTATTATTAGTTGTTTCAAATAAATTCAAATCAAAATGTAACAGCATTCATTATTAGGGCATCATAGTATTAAAATTTTATATAGAGTCTTCACAATTTAAATTAACATTTGAAAATCTTTAATTGCCAAAATCTGTATAAGGCCATTTAATCATTAAAATGTATAATTAGAGTTTTTGAGGGGGAAAGTTTCCTGCACCGGTTTATGATAAAAAATTTTTTTAGGGAAGTTTCCTGCACTTTTTTTAAAAATTTTTTTCTATAAAAATAATTTTAACTACAACTATCAAGCAACTTATGAACTAATTTTATTTATTTAATTAAACTTAATTTAATAATCAATTAGTCAATATCGCTTTTTAGATTCCAATAAATATATGGCATATTTCATCTGATATTTGTTGGTTTTTTTTAATCTTAACCATTATATTGTCCTCTCTCTTTTAATAGTAATATTAAGTATTGTATCTAATTGTTATTGACATTTTAATTCAATTTATTATGCTCTTTCAATACATATATAAGGCTAATACATATATAAGGCTAGTCTTTATTTTTTTAAATACTTAAATAATGTAAAAATATATTCTTAATAGTAGTGAGTCATAAAATTTTTTAAATTTATGATTTATTTTAAATATATCAAATTTTACATAAAATAAAAAAATGTCCAAGAAACTTTCCCCCTCAAGTTTTTATTTAAATTGAAATACTTTGTATAAAATATACTTCATGCTGTAAAGTCATTATTTTTAATTATTATTCATTATTTTAGGGTTTATTGAACGATATCGTTTGAGTCTTGTTTATCTTTAAAATCAACATTCTAGCTTTTCTGATTTTATAATCTTTCATCTATCTATTTTATTTTTTTTTTAGAATTTACTCTTTTATTTTGGCTTCTATTTTTCATTTTCTAAGAATTTTGTTTGTCCTTTTCCTCTTCTTAACCAATTTCACCACTAAGATTATATTAATTATCTAAGTTTTAGAAATTATCTAATGAAGGCAATGTGATTTTTAGTTTACTTGGGGACCTGTCTAATGGAGTCTATATCTCAGGCAAATTTAAATCTTTTCCAAGATAAATATTCTCTGATTTTTTTACATAAAAGTATTAATTATCACTATATTCATTAAACGAGCTTTGCTAAAGCTGGATTTTACTGTCCATATTGTTCTACTAACTCAAATATTAATCATTTTACATATCTAAGATAGTTTAATTCTAAGAGTCTCTTGTAAATATTTCGCCATTTCTTTATCTCAAATATGAGAATTATTTCTGGATTTATAGTTCTTGAAGTCTATAAATATTGCTCTTTAATCTATTGATTCTTCTATCAGCACTTAATTGCATCTTTTAGATTATACAGGACTTTGAGGGGTCTATATAATCAGAGAAGGAAGTGTTATTTTTTTATTACTTAGAATTTTGTCTTAATTTTAAGGGAGAAAATTCCGATTTATCAATTGTAATGACATTTGGATTTTATTGTGGATCTTTAAATATATGATCTTGATTGTAATTTGAGGAGAAATCTTAATTGCTAAATTGGTTATTTTTGTTTATGAGTTCCTAATTACTTAAGACTGAGTTTAAAACTCTATGTGAATTTAGTGTAGGAACTCTTTAATTTCTAGATTTTGAGCTTTTATGAATTTAGGATTTATCTGTATAAAATTCTTGAATTTTCTCCAATTTATTTGAAATAAGTTCTCTATGTGATTCTGGAGGTTTGTCTTTTAAAATTTTAGAAACTATTGAACTTTCTTTATCCCTATTGAAATTCTAATCTTATTTAAATTTAATTGGTAAAACAAAAGTGAGTATATAATCATGTGTTATATATAATTCTAATCTTTTTCATGTTCGATTGATTACAAAATTACATCCTTGATATCCTCATTAAAATTAATCCTGCTTAATTTTGCTTATGACTTTGCTTTTCTTAGTCTCTGATTCATTTGCATCTTAATTTTCTAATAACTCATTAATTTAATCAAAAGAATATAAAAAGAAATACCTATTTTTGAAGCTATTATCTGTGACTGTCCAATGGAGATTGAATTTTGTATAGTTTTTGGCTACCTTCTTAAATTGGAGAATTTATAATTTACTCATCAATTTTCTATCTTTCAGTTTGGGCTTATGAAACATTTTATTCTCTTTAGGAATTCTATGTAGTAGAAATGCTAAAGCTGTATTGAACGATACTCGGCAAATTTAAGCTTGCTACTTAACTTCAATCCCTTATTTAAATACAAGTTTAATCTAATAAACAAAGCACTTAATTATAAAACCCTAACATACATATCTTTTGGTGTATACTTATTAGCACTCAGATTCTAATTGTATTCCTGATACATTATCAAAGATTTCTATCTTTACATTTGACTGGTATTCCCATTATTTTTTTGAAACTTATTAAATTTAAATTTATTTCTATCAATCTCAGAATTCTAAACCACAGATTCTTGTACTTCACTTTTATAATTGAAATTTTGTTGATAATTTTAGTATTATTTACTTAATTAATTGAATCTCTTAAGTTTTAAGGGGATGCCAAGTTTATTAGATATTTATAGGGGAGGTATATTTTAATCTGTGGTATGGAGTTTTGAGAGACTTTTTACTATGAAATTGTATTTTTTTTCACTTGAATTCCCTGATGGTTGCTAATATAAAATTATTTAAAACACAAATATTTAATATTATATCAAAATTTATCCATAAATTATACTGATGAGATATTAAACTTTATCCTTATTTCATTTTTCCTTTCATTTTAATAATAATTTAATTACAAGTCCTTCTTTTTTAAATTATTTTTTTATTATTGCTTATTTTTTTATTATTATATACACTGTAGTAATTTTATTAAATTGCAATAACGCTTGATCTTATGTTCTTTAAATTCAAATAAAAATATTATGCTATAAAGTGTGAATAAATTAATTTTACATTATTATCATTATTTAATTGGTTTATTTCTAAATAAATTAGTAATATTATTGGCGTACATATAATTTATATAAATTAAAATTATTTAATCATTAAAAGAAGTTTAATTTTTATATATATAATAAAAATTAAGATTTTGTTAAATTTATGAAAAGAGTAATTACTTCATGATTAATATATGAGATATAAAGAAATTGAAATTAATTTTCCGAAAATAAAAATGTTTATGTATAAAATTATCATAGTTGTATTCTTTATTTCAAAATGAGAATACAATTAAAATAATTTCAAAATTTAATAAAGCAAAGCTAACAGTCATATTAAATTCGAATATCAATTAAGCTATTAAATAAGTATTTTTTATTAAATTATTATCTATGAATATTAACGATTTATCAATCATGACTTCAATTTTATGGTAAGTTCTTAAGTTCTATATAAAATTATGATATTATACCTTATCAAAGGATATCTCATTAAATTTCCCAAATATTGCAATTCTTTGAAATATTTTTGTATATTAGTTGTCGAAGAAAAGATCAAGTAGCTGATTCCTCATAATTCAAATCAATCAAATAATTTAATTATTATGATATATTGTATAAGCAGGTCAGTTATTAGGTGGAATAAAGAAACTAGCTCAATAAAAGAGTTAGGTACATTAGAAAAAAGAAACAGCTAGGATTGCTAGGTAAACCCTTTCAGTATAAAATTTTATTGTAAAATACCATGATTAGGAATAAACAATTAATGGTTTAGAAAATAAAACTTGTATATTAAAAGAAGATCAAGCCTGAACTCAAAAAAATGGACTAGTAATTTACATTCCACTTTTTGTAAATTGAATTAATAGCCGTGAAAATTGCTACAAAGAATTTGTATAAAAGCGTTTCGGTGAAAATTACGACGAGTTGCATCGAATCTATAGAGAAGAGGAAGAAAAAAGAAAGGTTCAGAGAGAACTAGAACTGATTCACGAAAGTAGAAGATAGCGATGTTTGAAGACACTGCTCATTTTACCAAACAAAAGCAAATTTAAAACATTCTGGGATTGCATGCTTTTTTCTGTATCTGTTGGAGAAATCCTGCTTGTGCCTTACACGTAAGTTTATTTTTTTAAATATCAGTTATGAAATTATGATAACTTACAAATTACCGCTTTAAACATTATTGAATCATTCATTAAACTTTTGGCTTAACTTTAAATGTTTAGAATGTGCACTGATATATCGAACACTCTTGCGTACACAAGGCCTGCTGAGACAATATTTGACATAATTTTTGTTATTAACATGATCGTCAGATTCTTAACTTACTTGGGGAAGCAAGATATTGCTATGGCAGATGACTTAAAACCGGTGTATCGATAAATAGCAGTTGATTATGCAAAGTAATTTATACTGATTAATATTTAACATTTTATTCATTAGGACTTATCTTATTGTGGATATCGTGGCTTCAATTCCTACATTAGTATCATATTAGCATGAAACAATATAAAGTTAATATAATTAGACACTACCATATGATAGAAATTAAAATAATTACATAACAAATTTTTGCATTCTGTAAAATAAAGCTTATTAAAACTAATTAAGAAATTGTTTAACTTTTAAAAATTTTATTTTCATTAAGAACTTGCAAAATATCATGGCAAAATGAATTTCATTAATTTTTACTTTTTACTTTTATAATTTGAATTTTCTCTTTACTTTTTGAAATGCTTCCGAGTTTTCTATTTCAGTTACATGCTGAGTATCTAAAAAGAATTAACCTATAAATTTGCTGAATTTTTAGCATTAAATCGTCAAACCTTCCTTAAAATTGAGTATTTTTCAAGGTAAGTTATTTCATTTTTTAACACTAGATGATTTATGATTGCTATGTGTAACGAAATCATGAATATTAAGATTCTTATATATTTTATCTATAGTTTCTCTTTGACATTGATTTTCATGGTTCACTTGCTGGCATGTTTGTGGATTTTAATTGGATAATCAGTTGAATATGGTTGGATACACCTTGCTTCATTATTTCGAAGCTAAATTCGATTTAGAAAATTATATAATTAATAAATATAAAATTGTTTTACAAGATTTTCAATATATTTATACCGTTTTAATAATTGTCTTCAAAAACAGTAAGTATATGTAGCATTTGTATTCATTTCACTATATATCAATTTTATTTAAATACTTAGAAAATTTCTATTAGTTATATCAATTGCAATAAAGACTATCTTAATTTGATTATAATTTATATATCTAATGTTTTGTATAAACTATATATTAAAAATATAGCTATTTTTTTAACTTAAATAGTATATTTATAATTTAAAGATTGAATTTATAATAACAATAGAAAAAATATAAGAATTTTGAACAAACCAAAATAACTAATTAATTGTTTAATAAGCTATATTACAATCTAAATTTCATTGCTATTATATTGATAGAAATAGTTTGCTTTTAAATAATAATTTGCTCAAATTTGAAATTGTAATTTTTATTGAATTATTAATAATATTTTCTAAATTAAATGAGAATCCGCCTGCTGATATCTACATCTCATCCCTCTACTGGGTTATAACAACGCTTACTACAGTTGGATATGGTGATTTTTTAACAATTATTTTTAATTTAATTTCAATTAAAAAGTGATATAAAGGGTGCATGCTATCAAGAATATTTATTCACAATGGCAGTTGAGTTTAACTCTTAAATTATATATAATTAAAAGAGTTTTTAGGTATTGCTTTCTTCGCCTTGATTATGGGAAGTATTAACAAGATTCTTAATGAAGATGATGCAGCCTCAGATATAATTATGGGGATTGCTTTTGGACAATTTTTCATATTATATCTAGACTATTTAAATTAAATTTTGTAAATTTCTTCTAATTTAAGATTAATTAAAACTTTATTAACCTAAGATCAATTTAATATTTGATGATTGAAAATTAAGTTTATATCCAAACATTGCCACAAACCCTAAAAATATTGTAAAATGATAAAACAAATATTTTTGCCTGCTAAATGAAATTAATTTTTTTATAAATTTTCATAAAATTGTTCTTTATAATGTTCTTAAGGAAATAAATTCCCATTTTTTTAATTCAACTTGCTTTTTTTGATAATTTATAATTAAAGAGATATAATTAATATAATAAAAAATGTAAGTGAAATGATTTATTTTTTTAAATTATATTCTAAAAACGGATATTTTCCAAATTGACGATAAAATCTAAGAGGTTGATCTTTGGTTACTCAAGCTAGACAACACAAGACAGGACAAGTATCTCCCAAGACCCATTTACGGAAAAATCAAGGAGTTCATCTCCAGTTCCCTGAGAAGAGACTTCGACATGCTACTCGAAGGCTATGATTTTTTCGACTAATTAAAGCCAAATTTGAGATATAGAGTGGTCGAAGAAGTTTTCTTTGAATTCAAGGAGAAGTTCAACTACTTCTTCATTGATTCAGAGAGAGAATTTAGAGCATCGAAAGAGTTCATTAGCTACTTCATCTGCAATTTGTATTGTAGGATCTATGTCCCTAACCAAGTCATTATCAGAAAGTATGACCGTTTCGCTGAAATGTATCTAATTGAGACTGGCTATGTTATGATGAGTTTAAAGAATAAATGGTAGAATGAGTTCTTCAAGCTTCCAACCTAAACCTACTTTGGAGATTATCAAATCATACTGGGATATAAAGCGAAAGAATTAATACCTCAAATTTATTATCAAATTTAAATGAGATAAGATATTTAATTCAAAATAATTCAAATAATTTCTAAATTATTTTAAGGAGACTTAATGCATGAAATAAATTTTATAAAAATATTTAAAAATTTTTCAATTTTATATTTTTTTGGGTTTAATGCTACACAACTGGACACAAAGAAACCAGAATGATGTGTATCAAGAGAAAGAGATTAATTGAACTTTTAGAAAAGTTCCCTCTAATTAAAGATTTTTATGAAGAGAGATCAAAGTAGAGAAGAATCGAATTCAGAAGAGTAAGTTAAAACTCAAAATGTTTAATATTTTGTGTTTTAGATCAAGAGAATCTACTTAGATGAGTAAAATTTGGGCAGTGACTCTGAAGATGAAGTCAAAGGACTTAAAACTAAGAACTCGGCTGAGAACATAATAACTAAAGGTATGCATGAAAAAGCACCTGGTCATGCGGACGAAACTCCCAAAGTACAAGTCCCAGAGTTTCTCCTAGATAGTGACTACTATTTCACAAAGAACTGTATTTCAAGTGAGAATATTTTAGAAGCCGAGGACGACAACGAAGCTATAAACAAAAAGCTTAACAGAGAAGAGTAGGATCAGGAAGATAAGTATAAACAGAACAAGACTTCTGTGATGATTTTGAAAATTGAATCTCAAATAGACGATACAAACAGAGCCTTAGAAAGAATCAAGAAAATGTTGCAGGGCAATTCTTAGGTCACGGAAGACTACCTAATGAAAGTCATTCATGATGCACCTGATATTGTCAAACCAAACCTAGAGCAACTGTAGAGAGTAGTCGCTAAAATATCAATTCTTAACAGTCATATTAAGTGAGACGAGGGGAAAGTCTCAAGAAGTACATTTTGTTTTGCAATTCATTAATAATAAAATAAGACGACATATATTTTGAAATTACCAAAATCTTTAGCAAAATTATTTATAATTTAGTATTTTATTTAAAATTCAATAAATTCAATAACGATTTATAACGATAATAAGAAATAACTTAAAATAATTTAGAAACTTAATATTGCTTGGATTTTAATTTTTTGTTGATTTAGATTATAATTTATTGAATTAACTTCAATAATTGATTATGAATTAGACATTATTAAGAAGAGAGTTGCTATTCTGCCTCATTGAAAAGGAAAACAAATAAATTTTATTTTAAAAAAAACTTGAAACTCAATGATAAATATATCAACCTTATAAATTATAAATATAAATTTTATTAAAATAGATAAATTGTCATAAGTAATGTCATACTTTGGTTAAATTATAACTAAATTTAAAAATATTGAAATTTGCAAGTTTAACTAGAATTTTTTAACTTAGATTTCTATTAAATTAAATAATATTACCCTAAATCACTTATTTTTATAATAAAATAGATATGTGTTATGTAAATATAAATGTGATCTTATTAAATCCTTGAGTATATATAATTTTCTAAGTTAAAACAATTCCATCAATCGTCAAGTTGACAGAAAAGGGCAGTACCTCTGAGGATCCAGTGTTTAGGCACTTTTCTTGAGGGAACTTCCACCATAATAACGAAGTTAGTTGAATGACCAGTGGTTGAAAGAGTACCTGCTCTCTCAGTGGTCTTAAACATTGGGCATAAGAAATCTTTCTCATTCATCTTGTGGTTTATATAAAGTGTTAAAAAATTCTCGCCCTTCCCTTTAATAAATGTATTAATGTAAAGGTCTTTTTCAGGCCTGAATTGGATCATGGGGACAACAGAATACTTCTGGCCAGCTGCAGCATCATCTAAAAGTAGAGTGCTAGAATTAATTTCTCCACTTTCCATAAAGAATCCATAGAAGAATACACCATCTCCTGGGTGAGTATCTACATCCTCTATCTTATAGAATGTCTGGAACTGGAATTCTTAAATTTAATGTATAAATTTTAATATGAATCCAAAGTTAAGAGCATCGATAGCAATCGAGTACTTTCTTGCATAGTTTTGTAAAAGAGCTGTCAAGAACCCTTAGGGGAAGAAGAATGCTGGTAACCAATATGCTGCTAATTTTATAATTATAAAACTAATCTGATTTATAGATAATTTACCCTTTAGAAGCCACATCTTGAGGAATTCTATTCTTTGTTGCAAGTTTTCGATCCAACTTGAGAGAGGCTTCAAAGATGGATAAGCATGGAATGCCCACATTTCTGGTACTTTGTTATTCAACATGCTTTTGTACATGCGATCAATGTCTTCTCCCATAACAGCTTCTCCTTTCAATGCCTTCTTGAGAGTATCAATTTTTATTCACATTATTACAATGTCATTATACTTAGAGAATAAGAAACCATTTTAAATTTTCGCATGTAACAATTCGATCTTCATTTAGAGAATATAATACCTTAAATACAATAATACTATCAAGTGATTTAGCAATAACAGTAACAAGCTTGTTGAACCTTTCCATTTCTTAAAGCAAGAAAGTAGTCAAAGAGGGTAGTAAGCCATCCTTATTTTGAATAAAAAGTTCCTTATGTGCACCTTCCCTGGTTATTAGATCTGGTAGCTCAGCCTCAATTTTATTTGCTAACTCTTCTATGATCTAATCTGGACTCTTTCCTCCACCATATTGAAAGGATTATATAAATTTATCATTTTAAAAATTAAACCAGCAGCAGAGCTTGTTCTTGGCTATACACTTAAGACTATCTCAATCATACTAAGTGATTCTTGAAGCTAGAAAGCGATATCAGCGTTATCATTCATTCCAAAGATCTCTGGGTTGTCTACATCTGGCAATGACTTCGCCTTTCGCTTTATAATATTAATATAACATTTTCGCATTAATCCCTCTAATAAAGTATCATCAGGGAAAACTGGAGTGTAAACACCTGAATTTGAGTATTTATAATCTGGTTAAAGCACTTCTTCTGATAAGAAAGTGGTAAGGATCATCATAAGCGTCCTCCTGTCAATCAAATTTGAGAATTAATAGTAGTAATAATAATAAATAAAACTATGACTTAATATCATCAGTGACTCTTCCTCCGTAAACGATATCTCCTGTGACTTGTTAAAGTGCCTTCCAGACAATGCTCTCTGATTCTTCATTCAACATACCCTTCATAACTGTAGTCGCTGTTTCAAAGTCACTTTCGTTAAACTCGTATCTGATGTTCCATCCTAGAGGCCCGAACTTTCTTCTCTCTTAAATGACTGCATGGAAGAAACAAACAGAATAGAGCATTTCATTTTCTATAATCTATTAGTTATAACATATTAATTAACTTAGTATAAATTAGCAATGTACGATACTCGATATCACGCTTACATCCAGAGATCTTTTCTTCTGTCAATTGAGTCAAGCTACCAATAATGTTTGATTTAATTCCTTTTGGTGGCTCATTAGTGATTTTAATTCCATTTTGTAAAACAGAAACTGGGAAGTAGTCACAAGGCATGGAGGTTAAGAACAGTCTAAAATCTGGGTGGATGTTTCCAGCATTTTCGTTAATGTCAAGGACTTCTTTCTCAAGTCTAGGCATGAATGATTTGTATAAATGACAGTTCTGAAGTAAAACCCAGGTTCCAGTTTTCGTTCCTTTCTCAATACATTCTAATGCAAATTTGTCTTAACCTTAACCAAGAGAAATGATTTGATAAGCATCAAGGCTATCTCCCCTAATTTTGTTGGCAAATCTTAAGAATAAGGCTGTTGGTTCAGCACCAGGAGATAGAACATAAATAATTGGAGTTTTATTATCAGAGTCTTTAAATACCTCGTCCATGATAACTGGAAGAGGATATGCAAATTGATTACCTAATTCTTGTTCTACGAATTCTCTCATCTTGAAGACAAGCTTATCTTCTCTGAAAGCCTTAAAGATCAATAGTTTTTGGAACCTTGTCAAACATTCCTCCCATTTAAACTGAAAAAGATATAGTTATATTTATCTGGAAGGGGTAAATTTTAAGGATCTTTTGAAAGGAACCACTCTCTCCATACTTTGTATTCTTTAACAATGTTATCAGACAAACCTTCATACTCTTAGCTTGTGCACTCTAAATTCAAAATGAATCTCCATGTTTTCTCAGTAATTTCATTTGGCTCTGGGTTCTTAATGTTTTTAATATCTCCATCCATAATAACTCCTTTCAAGAATAAATTCCATTCTGACATAGAGATTTTTTTTGCTTGCAATAAAATTCTAGTACCTATCATGAATGAGAATATTAGCTTGTGGCTATTGAATAGACCTCTACAAATGTTATTATAAACTATTTGAGTTAATTCTCTCATTAAGATCTTAATTCTTTCATCTTAATCTTCTGATTTTTCACTTTGACTGATGATTTGATTGTGAAGCCTTAAAAAGTATAATAGTGAGTATTGATACATTGGATCAATACCTGCTAAATCTGCAATCACGAAGTATAGAATCGATCCTCTTTCAGCAACTATTTAATACTTTGATCTAGCTTCCTCGATTTCAATCTGTGCTACTTCATTCTCTTCCATAGCTACTTTGATTTCACCGCTTGTTATCTTTGACTTTTCTAGGAAGTTAATAAGATCCTCTTCGTCTAGAATATTGTCACTTGCATTAACAAGTTAATTCAAGATTTCATCTTCAATACGTTTCATTCTCTTTTAATCATTAACAATAAAAACAACAAAACCCTTTCAGTTGTTTGATTGAGTTTTTGATTGATAAAAGTAGACAATTAGTGCATTCTTTATTAGGGTTTTAAATTGGATTTATGTAGGGGTTTAATGTTTAAATATTAGTATTTTAAGTGAGTATAACAAGCGAGTTTTGTAAATATTTCACACAAACATAAGCTAAGAGTCATGTAGCAGTTCTCTGAATTTTATCTTTCTAAGTTGATGTTTTATTGTTCCTATTGTTTGTTAATTCTCTTAGCTTGACTTGATAATAGTTGAGTATGCAAGTTCTCTGAGACCTCCATTTATTTTATTTTTATCGAGATATTGTATGATTCTTTGCTTAGAATCTCTCTCACCCCTGCAGCTAAAGTAATCGTTTCTTGGCATGTCGCTCTCTATTATTATTAGTGTTAGAGCCCAGATATCCCATTAAGTGTCTCCATCTCTCCAATCCTCTCTCTCTGGGAAATATCCAGAAGTGCCGTATACATTTCCTTATGCAGAGGCTTGCACTCTTTGAGCTCTGTTAAAGTCTATAATATAAACTCTAAGAGGTTGAAAATTCAACATGATATTCTCTGGCTTTAAGTCTCTATGAGCATAACCTAGCTTATGAAGCTCTTCAATCCCCTCAACTATCTGCTATATAATCTAGCCAATTTATCTCTGACATCTATTGTCAGATAAGAATTCTCTGTAAGTCATTTCAAGCAATGGAAGCCTGAAGGCTACATGATCTTTACCAAGTAAAATAGCATCAAGCTATATGATATGCCTGCACTCATATAACTTTGCCTTTTAAAGAGCATAATATTCATTGCAAATTCCATTTGGAACTTGTCATCAGCAAGGAAGTAATTGAAAGGATATATCTTGTAAGCATATTAGTCTTCAGTAATGACTCTCCTCTCTATTTTATATTCAAGAGTGAGGTAGCTTTCTAGGCAAGAATCTAAGTCAATAAATTTTAATATAGGAATCTTCATTGCCTCTATCTTAACCATGATTTTATTGATCTCAGAGACTGGAAAGTTCTTGACTGCTTTCTTCATTTTAACTTACTTCTAGACTTCAACTCTAAGAGACTCCACTGGGTTTCTTGATCTCCTCTTTTAGAGGAATCTATTCCCTGTAGGTTCATGAATAAAGACAAGACTTTAATTGTGCTTTTTCTCTAGGTGCACTTTGAGGTCTCTAGTATGAGAATATGGCTTCTCACAGAACTCACAGACATACTTCCCATCTTTCTTTTAATGCTTGAGATATAACCTTGGAATATCATTGTGTATATCTCTCAAGTGTCTCTTATAAGTTGACTTGTAAGGGAAAACTTTATTGCATTCTTTGCATTAATATTCAACTTTGGCTTGTATTTATTAATGCTCTATGGCGGGTTGTTTAACCTCCTCCTCAATTTGCACAGCTTCTTTGATAACCTCCTACTTAACTTATACTTAAATCTCAAAACTAGACTGGTCTAAGTTGTCATAAGTAGGCTCCCTCTGAGTACAAGCGTCTCTGGTCTCTACTTTTCTTGGTTGCTGGAATGATAATTTTTATTGACTTTGCCCAAGTAATGCCGCTCTTCTCAGCGCTCATTTTATTTTTCTGATATATTTTACTATAATAATGATAAAATATATCTTGATAAACTATAATAGTATAGTATAAGACACTCGGGTAGATTCTTTGCTGAGAGGTAAGATAATTAACTAACCATAAAAGACTCTAAGTGTGACATATTTTATGAGAATTTTAAACATTTTTAGTAAATTAAAATACTCCTAATGAAGTTTTTTTCTCTCTAGGAGTTCCTCCAAATCAAGTTTGAACTTAATTTGGAGGTAAAATTATTAAACATTTTTAATTTAATATGCTCCTAATTAAGTTTTAACCTTAAAATTAACTCCTAATAAAGTTTGAACTTAATTTGGAGGACCTCCTAAAACAATTAAACATTATTAGGAGCAATTTAATGGAAATAGATTGATAAAAATGGAAATAAATCTGTAAAACTTGGAGCAAGTTTTCCAATGCTTCTCCTCATATCATTTCAAGGTTGACCTTCAGTAGGTCCTCCCTATTTAGTAGTTAAGATTTTAATAAACTTAGAATGAATATACATATTTTTAAACTTCATTAACATTTCTAGAAGAGGAAGCAAGATGGAGTCTATGAATGATGCATGAAGAGAACTTAATCTCAAGATTTAATAGGAAATTTTCGAAGTAAAGAGGACCTCTATAAGTACTTGGTTTAGCAAGGTAAGTTCTTAAGTAAGATTAATAAATCCATTATAGTTGGATTGTTCTTGCCGACTTAGGAGGGAACTAAAATCTCTTTCTTAAAGGCCTTACTGAGTGAAGAGAAAAAAAGCTTTTAAGTCTAATGAAATTAGGATAATAGAGATACCTAACTACCATGAAATATCAGTGAAAAACCTATATGACGATGCTATGAGTGATCCGGACGTAGCTCTCTACCTTCCATCAAAGCTACAGCCTCTAATAAGTTGCCAGAGAGAAACTTCTTCGTTGGTGTTCTTTCAACTCTGAAACCTGAGTACTTAAATGAAGTTATTTAAGAAGCTCATAAGAAACACAACAGCATCTCTCCTGAAGAAAAAGAGAAGCAAGGTATTAAAATAAGTGACACCTGGCTGTAGGGACTTCAAAAACATCCTTTCATCTCAAGTAAGCTTAGTCTTCTAACTATATAGAAAAACCTGGTATGCTATATACTTGATGAAAAAGCGCAGCAAATTAAACAGAGAGAGAAAGTCTCAAGTAAAGCATGAATTGAGTAAGAG
>ARYC01000169.1:0-13754 GCA_000711775.1 Oxytricha trifallax | reverse complement strand
AATTAAATAGAGAGATTATATAACCTTAATAAAATAATAAAAACTTATAGATTATGTTGTTTTATATGAAATATTAGTAAAAGAATGTTATATTATTGCATTTAGTAATACTTGACTAAAAAAATCATTATAAAGAAGAAAAATTAATGATTAAGAGATATATAAAAAACTTTATCACAATACATTGACAAAAGTCATTTTTAGTTATTAGAGAACATAATTATATAGTAAAACTTAAGAAAAAATTAATCCATAAAAATTTCCTGATTTCATTTATATTATTACATAGCCTTGAAAGTTCCATCCCAAAATATTAAATAATGCTTTAAATAAAATTATTTTTTTTCACTGCATTATTGAAGATTATTTTTTGTCAAAAATTTTGGCATAGTTTTTAATATACCATAACTATATTCAGGCAGTTATTTCAATTTAACAATTTCATCTTCTAATGAACAGGCATTCTATCAAATATCAGATCTCAGCAAGTCATGCTTGTTCTCACTCACTTCTTTACCCCTTCCCTTACTAATTAATATTTAATCCCTCCTTCAATTATATTTCCAACATTCCAAAACCCCCATAAAAAATGACATTTTATATTAAAATTTACTCTTTTTCCTAACTTTTTTGTTAATATATTATATAATATATATTTTTAAGTTACACTACTAGAGTCGAATTTTTCACACATACTCATATAGGAAAAATAATCTTAATCATAAATTTTAAATAGTTTAAAATTAAACTAATTAGTAGGATTAAATTCGAAATTGGGAAATTAATTTAATATAAATATTAAATAAAACAAAAAATTGGAAAGTTATAGTTAGCAAATTCAAAAAAATCTTCTGCTAATTCAATAGAGATTTCAAAATTATCTTGACTTTGTTATTAGCAGTTCAATTTTATCGCATCTCTGGAGAGAATTAACTTGTCTTTAATATGAGGGTTTAGAATGCTGAATTTAAAAGTGTTTAATAATCTCAAGCTAACTCTCTTCAGGGATGTGAAAAATAGTATTGCCAATAATATAAGCTCCAGCTTATTCGAATTTCTATCTGCATTGAGCCTAGACTATAATGTCAGTAGGTTTCTTAGAAAGTGTAACTCCACCGATTTTATTATTTTTTTTTTAATTTGCTTTTTATGAATATATTAATTACTATCATTTTAAAAATATAAAAATTTTGGGGGGGAAAGTTTCCTGCACCGGTTTATTATAAAAAAATTTTTTTAGGTTAGTTTCCTGCACTAAATTTTTTTTCATTTTTACAATTCGATTTTTATCGCATTATCAACAAAATTTTTTAATAATTTTTTTAATATATTATTACTTAATCTATTCTTCAATAAATCAATATCTTTATTAACATGGAATCTAATCACCATCCAAGCAAGGATGAAATTTATCCACTAAATAGATTCCATCTGATATTAGTACTTCTGTATCTCAACCATAATATTGTCCTCTCTGTGCTAATGAAATTCCAAATATTTTATCCAATTGTTGTTAAAATTCTAATTATTTCTTTTAATGGTATATAATATTAGATAATGTATAACACTATATTTTTATGCATTTCGTATATGATTTAAAAATATGTTAAAATTTATGGGTTGTAAGAAGAATTTTATTGTTAAAGTTATGAAATTTTACATATTAAAAAGTGCAGGAAACTATCACGAGTGCAGGGAACTTTCTCCTCCCCCCCCGTATTTTACATTATTATCAATAAATCATAGCTTTATTTTAAATAGACCATATTAATAAACAGAAACAAAATCATATAAATAAATAAATAATATTAAAATGTTAATCGCCCTCCATTAAATAAAAAAATCATAATTATTGCGTAAAATAAATTAAATAATAAAAAAGACAAGAATTTTTCTATAATAATGTTTGAAATTATCTATTATCTCGTTGATTTAAGAGATTAATTTTATATTTGAAGTTAAATTAAAAAAATTAAGGTATGTTAGATCAATAAAAACTGTTGAAATTTATTTAATAGCAAACAAATTGAAAAAGAATAACAATTATTTTCCTGTGGCAGTATGCGTGAAGTAAATCGACACAAGTATTGTAATATATAAAAATTAAAAACATTATTAACTTTTTTAGGAAATGGTTAGAATCAATTATATGTTTATTTTTTTTTTAAAAAAGGGTCAAAAAACGAATCACCGAATTATCAATTCAACTTTAAACTATATTTTTATTTTTAATATAATGATATATTAGATAGAACAACTAGGGATATTTAGGTTTTAGTGTAGTTGTTTTTTAGTACACATGTTCACTCTACGAATATACACCAGTTAACACAACTCTTACAAATAAAGCATTTTCATCAATTTAAATATAACTATTTTAAAAGTTTTGAATTAAAGTTTCATCGATATTATTTGTGAAAGAGACAACCAATAAATTTAATTATAGGGAGGGAAGTTCTATGGCAATCGTGAAGTTTCCTATAAAGTAATTTTTTAATATATAACTTCATAAATTTCTAATTATATATAAATAACATTATTTTTAAATCAAACAATTCTTTAGGGATATATTATTGATCCTTTGCCATCTTTAATAATTAAGTAAAATCAATGTATATATATTTATTCAGAATAATGTTTTTAATAATTATAAGGAATATAACAATAAATATTTATAATTACAATTAATCTATAGTAATTTAAAAGAAAATTAATGTTTAAGATTCGTGTGATATATGATTGGCTTACATTAATTAAAGATTATTTTTGTTGAATCAATTAAAATGTTAAGTATCGTTGGGAAATAAATTCATGATAAAAAATGAAAAAACATTTATTTTTCAAATAATAATTTTTTAATTATTAAACTGGCATGAAACTTCCCGCCCTTAATTTTCGTTATTAATATCTTCACAACTGTTTCAATGAGTTTTGCTTCTTAAACTACTGTTTAAAAATTTTTTATATTATTAAATTATTTAATTAAGGTTTGGAAGATATACTATTAGGCAAATAAAAAGATAAATAGACTTTGAAAAACTTTTACTTATAGTATAATATTTACTTTTATTAATAATTGAGAACAAAAGAAAGCCAAAGTGATTCTCGCATTGAAATATGTGGATATAAGAAAATTCTCATTCAGTCAGTTAAAAAGTAAACTCAATTTTTTATGGTAAATATATCTAAATTTAATGCCATAATAAATAATTTATTGCACCTATTTATAATTTATGTAATTTAAAAAATGATTATTATATATAGAGATTTCTAAATAAATTTAAACTTAATTTTTTTTACGCCTTTCTAGCTATAATTTAGATAGTTTTAATTCTCAATATTAGTAAAAATATATTAAAATTAAAACTTCTTAAATTTATAATTTTGCTTATGAATAATTTTTAAATATTTATATTTATCTATTATGATTTTTTTCGTTACTGCTTTAAATAATTAATGGCTGCTCACTTTTTATGAAAATTTAATTGAATTGTTATTTTTCTTAAGAGAAAAATTTAAATAATTATTTTTGCATTTTATAATGGTATATTAAATTAATATAATACAATAATATTATTAATTACATATACAATTAAATTTCCTTTAATTTTAAGGGAATTTGTAAAAATTGTAATTTAAATTTTGCAAATACGCTATTAACATATTTTTAAAAATTAAAAATAAATTAGCTCTATGATTTAGGTATTAAGAATTAAAATAATTAAATATAATTTCTTAATAATTTAAAAGAAATATAAAATTGCATTATAAATAACTTATTCTTGGCATAAAATAATTGTGATAGAAATTAGATAATTTTTAATATCATGTTAATCATCAAATTATAATTTATTATAAGTAATTTAATTATTATGAATAGTAGATTCTTGTAAATATCAATAATGTTTATTATTATCATTTTATGTAACTATTAAATTAATTTAATTAGGATTTAATATAAATTTTAAAAATAAATTAAACTGTCACTCAAACAAGTCTATAATATAAAATAATATTAAGAAAAGCACATAAATATAATTAAATGCAATAAGTAAAATGATATAGATTTTCTTGCCAAAATACTTAATTTTTGGGAAATAAGTAATCATAAAATTAAATAAAAATATTATTAAATTTAATAATTAAGATTTGATCTCTCATGATTTGAAACTTGCCAACATATTTAATATTCTCATTCAAGATATTAAAGTAGAATTTAAGTGCATATTATAAGAGCTTTTTATTCAACTCTCTTAAAAAATAATAATTCACTTACTATTTAAATATTCTTTATAATATGTCATGGATTAACTAATTTGCTAAATATACATTTTAATGATTATTTTTATTTTTGTATAAATAATTGAATTAATACCTATTCTGTCATATTAAGTGTCGCTGTTTCGTTTATGAAAACAACTTTAAGAGCTATAATTAAAGAAATTTCTTAAAAAACTTATAAATTATAAAGTAATAATTATTTAATTTATATATAGGATTTAATTACCCCTAAACTATGACTGCGGATAATATACAAGGCTGTTCTGACAAATAAACATACACACCAGTAACTATCTCAGGAACAAACACTTACACACTACCCACTCAGCATTTGAAATAAAATGGTGATTTCTAATTTGACATGGATACTCTATTCACCGGTGACTCGCTTTGCTCCGATAAGATCAGGATTTACACAATATCTGCAGTAAAAATATACTAATAATTATTTTGTAATAATTTGTGTTGTTTGTAATTGAATAATAGATTAAGGTATATATGCTCAATAGAAACATTTAACTATTAAGTATAAATTTTAGTTAGAATTATATTTCGCAAGTAAATATGGGGGAACTTTCCTGTCATAACATAAAAATATATTTTATCTGTAAAAAAATATAATAAAACATATAAATCACTAACTTAATTTTTCTCCTCCAAATATTATATACATATTTTTTTTATATATAAATTATGAAGGCTTAAAGCTATGCCTTACTTATCTCTTTGAGTATTAAAGCTATAAAATTAAATGCTTTAATTAATTATTAATCGATTATTTTTTGAAAATATTTGAATCTTGATGAATAAAAATGAGGGTTAATAGATGTAGAAATAATTAAAATTTGCTCATTAGTGTTGATAAATTTCTGATAGGTGAATTAATCTTCCGAACTTGGTGTATATATCATTTCTGGCCAGGAAATTTCCTTCTTTTTTGGGGGATGTTTCAATTTGGGCCAGAGCCCCGCCCCATTAATTTCTATAAGATTTATTCCAATCCTTGATGGATAATTGTCATGTTATTAGGCATTTAGATTTTTAATAGAAGAAATATATTTATAATGTTTCTTAAATGAGATTTTATTGTTAAAATATATCTAGAATATTGAAACAAATTAAATCCTATTTAAAAAATTAGTAAATAATAATAATGACTCATTTCAGTATCAATATTTTAGATCCTTTAATATGTTTGTTAGTACAATGATCTTTGAAAGATTTAATTGAAACTTATTCAAAAATATCATTTAATACAAATAATTTTTAAATGTCTGTATTAATGAAAATGCAAGAATTGCTATAGAGGATCAGAAGCTAATACATTTAAAATATAGGAGAGAGTGGTCTTTTAATTAAGATAGAATATTGAAAGATATTAAACTTCCTGGCATTATTTAGATTATTATATAAACTTATTTTTAAATAAGGCACAAATAAAGATTTATTTAAGATTTATGCTAAGATGAAAATTTTATTTTTCTCATAAACAATTATACCGTATACCTTTGCTTATTTGTCAATAATTAATTATAAAATGCTTATAAAAATTTAAAAAAATTTCAAACTAATTATTCATAAAAGATTTGAACTTAACAATTAAATCATTATGAATAAACAATAGATCAGGACTTTTTTGGAATTGAATTAAATTCTAGAAGAAATTTTTTTTTAAATTAAAAAACTAGTTTAATTTATCATACTTTTAATATTCGATTTTTAGTAAACAATCGCCCATTATTTTCTTTAAGGTAAATGACCATAATTACGTTATCAATTAAATCATCTTATAAATTAAAAATAATATTGTATTGTTGAGTGGTCGGCAATACAAATACATACACAATTTCGAGTACTAAATATCTTTTTGCTGCTCAAGCATCTCTTAGTGCTTCAACAGATTAAATTCTAGTAACTGCTTTATTCGTGGATGGATAAACTTCATGTATATAATATATTTATTCAAGTGTCACAGTAACGATTACAATCCTAGATTGCTATGCCAGTTATATTGAAAATTATTTATTTAGTTCATAGATCACACTTCCGACTGCTTTGAGTAGCGTAACATATAACATTAATGGGACTGCTTAAACTAAGAACTTGAACTCTTACACGAAAGTGAAATCATATTGCTCAAATCCTTCTATATCTTTTAGTATATCACCCTCTATAACTCCTTCAACTGCTGTCCAGTTTATTATATTTTATATAGCTTGATGGTACTACTAAAATTCTTACAATATTATAAGTGTACAATTAAATTCTGATATTTATTATAATTTTCTTTAAACATAAGTCAACAACTTTTTATTAAATATATTATCACAATATCATCAAACAACTTATTATCAAGTGGGACATACACTGTTTCAGTAATCTCTCATTTATAATAATTCTAAAATAAAAATAATCTATACTAACCCCATAAACACTTCAGATAAGTATACATTCACTTTTAGTTTAAACATTCTTTGCTTAGCAAGCATCTCAGTGCTTTCATCTGGATTTTCAAATATATTTCAATACAACTTAAGAAATTTAACCCCTAAAAATTTTTATAATCAATTAAAAATTTAAAGTAATTATATTTACAAGAACTTTAATCAATCAAATTTCTAAAATTGCATGGAACTTAAGTTCTATACAAAAATGATCTTTTTATGTAAAATAACAATTTTAAGCTAATATTGAAGGATTAAACTAAAAAATTGGAAAATAACTAAAATTATATAAATAATAAATTTGATTTGTGGCTGCTAAAATCGGTCTAATTGACCTAATTTCGAATAATTTTATAGGGAATCAAAAATATAATATTATTGCTTCTAATAATTAGATAATTTAAGTAAATTTACTTGACATTAATAGGAGATCACAATTTAATAAGTTTAAAATCGTTTAATTACATTTGATTTTTTTCAAACAATATAACATTCCATTACTTATTGTATATAATAAAGCCTTAACTGAAATAATAACATCATTGAAAAATAAGAAAATTAAATTATTAAATTAAGGGTTAATGGAACAAAATCTTTTGACTTAAGTACTATCTATACTTATTCAAATGATTGTGGATATAGTACAACTTATGCTCTATAATTAACGAATGGAGCTACTCTTCCTTCTTTTGTTATATTTAATGATACTACTGATCTCACTTTTTATATCAATAGTGTTTCTGATTCAGAAATTGGAATTTATTCATTCAAAATAATTGCTACTCTCAATGATGCTAGTCTCACATCTCATTCTAGTTCGATATTTTTCGTTTAATTATTAGGAGCCCAATCATAGGAAAGTACATTCAATATAGTTTTCATATATCATTTTTTAATAAAAATTAATAACTAATTAAAATTGGTTGGGAGTAATTTCTTGGCCTACACAAATTTATTTTGTATAAAAAATAATTCTAAAATATTTTTATCTTTTTAAATTACTAGTAAATACTTTTGTTTACATTAGTAATAGTTATTAATCAAAAGAAAATTAAAATTTAAACTTATATTTTAAAAAATATTTGATTTATTTTTATTAAGCTTCAAATACTCCTGTATACATTCATATTTTTTCATATATTTTTTCTTATTTTTATAATTAATATATTTATTCATTTTGAACTATATATAGTCTAAAATTTTAAATATAAGCTAACAGGAAATTCTTAAGAGTATTTATCAAAGCCATTTGACTGATGAATTGTCAGTTTTAATAAAATTATTAATGTTATGCTTGAAACATTTAAAAATATTTTAAATTAAAAAACTGAAGGGCAGGAAACTTCCCATATTGGTTGATCTATCTTAAAATCATTATGATCCTAAATTTTAGTACACTCTTCCAACAATATCTATTTAAAATTAAATATATATAATTTAGTGTGGTACTAAGAGGGAGTATTAATTGCCTAAAGTCATTGATTAAGATAATCATGCTGTCTCTGTATCTTTCACACTTAATTATGGCAGGCTGTTTACATAAATTGTTAATTCTACAAAAATGATCTTTACACCTTCTTGTGATTATATAGTATTTTATAATTATTGATCTATAACTTGGGCTTGCATACATAACAATAAAGTTAACAGATTCAGGGATTCCTTAAAGATCCTCAACTTATAAGCTACCTGTAAATTTATTTGACTATAGACCGAAGAACTATTCAATGGATGAAATAGATAAACAATTTTTAGATATTGTAATGGACGAAGAATACTTTAAAGAACAGCCAAAAGTAGTATAGTAAGAGTTTCTAGACTTTAATGCTACAATTATTTAAATATCAGTAACCGGGGATGTAAACTAAAAAATTATATCAGTATTTTTTATGGAGATATGACAAGTTTAGATCTAAAAGTTAATTAAGACTTGACATTTAGAAACTATATTTTTAATTAAATTTAAATTATTTTATTTAATGATATTGCAACATTATAAAGAAAATTGTGTCTCTATATTAAGCATTAATTTAAATAAAGATTATTATTTTCTTTTATTCAATGAAAGCTATTCTAAATTCGAAGATTTAGAAATAAGAATAACTTTTTAATCAAACTATGCTGACCAGGCCTATCTAAGGTAATGGAGGATTGTTTCTTACAAAGATAGAGTTGTGAGATTATAATACAAATATTAATTTGTAATTTAATTTCAAGATATCTTATGTAAATAATATTTTATGAATATTAATAATATAAATTTATTTGAAAGCTCTAGAGAGTTTTTATAGCTTCTTTTTTAGATATACCTAATTGAATTAATAGCAAGGCCTAATTATAAGTAGTGTTATATTTTGCCAGATAATAATAATATAATGACATTGTAGAGTGTTTTAAAAAGCATCATTGCTTTTCCAATAAGTTATAGCATTTTTTTCTCTAATGATTATGATTCTTTTGTAAATTGTTTTTAAAACAAATTCATCGTGCATTCAAGTATAAAAATTAAGGTTTTTGATTGAAACTGCAATTCACTCATTCTGAAAAAATCTCATTATATGAAGTAAGTCTAGAAATTATAATGTTTAAAATATTTTTAGTTGGCTGATAGAGTAAGTATTTAAATGACAAGGCACAACTTAAAGAGAAGCTTATCTGTGGAAGAGTATTCAAGAGTCAGGAATACTGTGCTATTAAAATACTCTATCCCGAATTAAGTCAGTTAATTTTATGATATATAATTAATAATTAATTAAAATCATAGATTTCAAATAATAAATTTAATTATTATTGAAATTAAAGAATCCATTATAGTAAATTGGATTAAAATTAGTTAAGGTAACAATAACTAGAAAGTTTAATTTATATAGATGATATGAATGACATCGAAAAACTTGGCTTGTCAATTTATAATTTAAATTCTATTTTGATACTATTTTTTTAAAAATTAAATTTTATTGAGATATTTTAATTTAATTCAATTAATTTAAGAAATATTTGAGTAAAATTTTTAAATTTATATCCTATTAAGAAATTATTTATCTAATAACTATATTGTTTTTCATTAGAACTAAACACCACAACCCCTTCAATAGTTTAATGTTGCTTCATAATAAACAAGATCTTTTTGGTATTATGATTTTCTATTGCCAAAAAACATTTATGCCGCTTTAGTTTTGATTATAAAATGGATAATGAATTTTGTTAAGTTTCTATATCAACCATGTGATTTTATGTGTAAATAATTTCAATCTAAATTTTAGATTATTAATATTTTTAAGTCAAATTACATTTTATTGAAAAATTTGTATTTAAAGATCAAAATATTTGCAAATTAATGGCTTAAAGCTATTTTATTTTATCTATTTACAATGAAAAAGTAGGAGTTCATTGCAAGACCTAAATAAATACAGGATTTATAAATTTTTAACTTGTAATTAAGAAAGCAATATTGTGCAAATGATAAATTTATTGGCGATTAAAAGCCTAAATATAACTAACATTAGCATAAAAATGAATTTAAGCAAAATACTTTAATTATAAATATAAATAAGATTAAGCAACTTTTAATCTGAATATATTATAGAGGGTAAACTTAAATGCGCATTAAAGATAAAATTTTATTTTTTTTATAATGTTGATTATAATTATGACAGTAATTGAATTAACAACATGTAATTGGCCAATTGTGAATTTAAGTTTGTCTTTACATTATGGTTTATTTATATTAGAAGGTATTGAAATTAATAAAATACATATTAAGAGATTTTAAACCCCTTAATTTAATTCGCACCATTGAGATTGAAGGTAAGCATCTATTGTGAGTTTTAAATCATACACAATTCCTAATGATAAATGTAGAAAATAAAAAATATTATAATAATAAAACCTAAATGAAAAACATATCCTTAATATTCAATACAAATTAAAATACTGTAATATTCCTAAATTCTTTTTAGTTTTTTTTATTCGTAATAATACTGGGAAGTATTTATTAATTGTTAAATAATGATTTGAAAATATTTATATTTATAAAACATTAAACCTTTTTAGAATATATGATTTTATAAAACTATTTTTTTTGTTAAATGAGAGTGTTCTTATATATGATGATAATCTTCTCTGTGCTTTTCATGTTTTCCAGGTAATATTCTTTGCTTTAACATTTTAGGAATAAGTACAATTTCATGATTTGGAATATGCTGTGCATGCTCTAGTTAATCATCCACTTGCCTCTCTTTGATTCTAATTTTCCCAGCAGTCAGCCTTTACTTTGTTAGGAATATAATTTCACCAATCAATCTGGACTTAGCAGCAGAAATATTCAAGTTCTTCAATTTTATTCCTTTGCTTGATAATTATAATTAAAATTTGTGATTTGCAATATTTGAAGAACGTAATTTTATTTTAATTTCAGATTACTTAAAATTCTTTAACTGCAAGAATATATTATACATTCTCTCTTATAAAATGTATATAAATTAATTTTGTTGCTCGGAAAATACTTCAATTAAGAATCAATCAATTATTTTGATAGAGACTATAATACAGAACCTATTTAAAAATATAAAACTATTGGTTATGAAAGCATCAATGCCTTGTTCCTATAATTAACATTAAATGTGTTTTTTTCATTAAAATTTGAGTGATAGCTCTATGGGGCTTAGGAAACTTGATAATTGGGGAGAGTAGAAAAACTAGAGGGTTTTAGAATTTGTTTTTTTTCTTCATGATTGCAACTTACTCAATTAGTTACGACTAATTGTTAATTTGATTGAATAAAAGTGAATATTGTAAAATAATTAAATTTATTCACACGTAATTATAATTTGCTTATTTATACTTCAGAATTTCACAATCTTAGTAACTTTCGGGCTTTTGATTTTACTAAGATAAAATAATAAATTCATAATTATTTTAATTTATTATAGCAGACAAATTTATACTTAAATTCATTAAAATTGAGAAAAAAAGCTTAAATTTCTAACCACAAAATAGTTATTTAAAATCCCATTAAGTGAGATTTGACTAATAATATAATTAATTTTAACTAAATCATATCTAATTGTTAATTGAAAAATCAGAATCTGTTATTATATTTGATTCATCAAAATAATTTTAATCTATAAATTTATCATAGCTATTAAAAATTATCAGTATTTTTATTATGGGTTTAGCAAGATCTTTTAGGCTCCTTATTGACTAATTTATAATATGTTGTTGTTATATGAAATTATATTTATTAATCACATCTAAAAAATAATAACTAGAATAATTATATTTTTAATTGTAGTGCAATTAAAAATAACCTAGCTTATAATAAAAATTTGAGTTTGAGTATCTGAAACTTAAATTATTTTTAGTACCTTTTATTAGTCGGATTTCTGGAAGCCAATAACATTCATAGATGCCATCTTTATCATAGTTAAGTTTAATAATTATAAGATAAAATATAGCAGTATTAAAGCGATTTTACTATTTATTCTAAGATTCAGTTCAATTAAGTAAAGAAGAATAATTTTATTCTGAAAATATAAATATTTACAGAATAAATTCTTATTAAGATTTTAATTTAACATATCTTAAAATATAATTAATAATAAGTAGAGGTTGATTGGTTAAATTTGCTCTTTTTGTGATAAATTAAATTAGGTTTTCACGCTATAATGAGATTTTATAAGAAATTTTTTATAAATAGAAATTAACAATTAATTTTTTTATTTATTACTAATTTGCATTTAACTGGATATTAAGATTGTGCATTTATTGTATTTTATATAATAAATTATTTATTTAGTTTATTATAGTTCTACCTCTAGTTGTCAATATTTAGTTTTATGATCCTAATCACTTATACTATAAAATAAAAATAGAAATAGTATTTTATTTTAATATGAATAGCAAAAATAATCTAGCCAAAATTAAAATGATAGCCATTTTGAATTTAAATTTTATTAATAAAAAATTACAATAATCTTCTTCATAATAATCTAAACCAATAAATAATTATAGTAATTTTAATGAAAAATAATATATCAAATATCTATGCATTTTTACAAAATATTTAGATTATTGTTTTAATCATTAAATTGGATTTTAATTATATTTTATTAAGTTTCTTTTTTTATCTTCAAATTCAATAATAGCAAGTTCAACTATAATTCTAGGCTGATCTTGAACATCTCGGTGGCTATTTTTATACTGATGTTCGTGAGCATATTTGCTTTTCAATTGATTTTTAAATTTTTAATAAATTATGATTTACATGCTCAAGACTTACAAATTTAAGGTGAAATTATTACATATATCTATTAATTCAAATTTTCTATATGTATATAATTGAAAATGTCTAGTTAATGTTACATTTTATTAAATATTTAATATTAATTAAATTAATTTACCTATAAATAGAAATACTCAGTTCAAGAATATAGATAAAAGTTTGGCTCTTTGTAAACCATAAAAATTATAATAGATAGGATAAAAGGGAAAAATAATTATGACTATATAATGTTTAGATTAAATTTCTAATAAAATAAGCAATTAATGATGAGTTTAATATAATTCTATACTTATCGCATTTTTTAATCTAATTTTAAAAGTTAATCTTTTTTAGCTCAATATTTATTATACTGAATGTGGTTTTATGATGATATTGACACTGAATGTAAATATTACGAATACTATATTTTGCTATTCTATCTATAACATAATTTAACTAAAATTGCTTTAAAATGAATCTTATCATATGTTTTTTATGGGATTAAAAATTATTGCTTTTAACTCAATTTATTCTTCCTCTTTTAATATATAGGAATAATTATCATTTAACAAGTAAATAGTCATAAATTATTTTAATATGTGAGGTTTTGCAATTTAATTTAATATTAGTTTACTTTTCTAAGAACATTTAATTTTCCTCTAATAAATAGGATAAAAATTATGAATCTCTTTATAATATTAAATCCTTAATGGAATTAATTTAAGTTTATAATATAATAATGTCATTAAATTCAGCTAAAAGAGATT